>JBBHAA010003664.1:22500-103809 GCA_037953035.1 Aquarana catesbeiana | reverse complement strand
AATTGCGGCAAAACACACGACGCGCTCGCGGTGCCAATGTTTCTTAATGGCACCCAAACGCAGTGCGATTTTGCTGCGATTGTCGCACAACAAAATACACGAAAATCACGTCAAGATGAGAGTCGCCAAATGCGCTTGGTTCAAAGAAAAAAAAAAAAAAAAAGGTCCTGGAGCTCCTTTGTCGCTCCCACTTAAGTGAATGGGCTGCCTTATGCGCAACACATGGAAATGCACGTTAAATCGCTTAACAAAAATTACGAAATACGAACGGCATCTAACCTGTCGGTCCCGCATACACAGAACATTACAGTTCTAATAACACCTACGCTCTCGGGTTGTCTGCTTATACAGCTAGAGCAGACCATACACATCACAATCCGATCGTACGGGCAGATCCACCACCAACAAGGGCCCGTCTGATTGGTAGGTCCATTATATTACAAAAGTTTTGAGAAGTATAAAGCTGAATTGTACAAAGATTGTAGCATGGGTGCTGAATTTCAGGCGTCCTGTCACTTTAAATACTTTGTTCGGGCCAAGCTGACCCAACAGAAGCATTTAAAGTGACAGGACACCTGGAATTCAGCTGTAAGGACGCATTGTGTGTGTGTGTAATATACATATCATTTTATTTAACCCGATGCTTCATCACCAGACATATCGATCTCTGCAACTAAGATTTATAATTTCCTATTACCAACCGAACGTTCGCAAGTCACACAAACCGGTACTTCATGGAGGCGCAATTTCCATTCCGTCTGCCAATGTGTGAGCCCTGCGAACGTACAATCGCCCAATCACCTCCACAGGGGAGGCTTTGTGACTCATAATAAACTCAGATCTACATGGGGGGGCGCGCATTTCTAGGATCGCGCTCCCCCCCCCCCCGTACGTATCAAAGTTATTGCCCCCGGAGGATTCACAGTCGTATAAAATCACAGAACGTATCAAATACAAAAGTACAGGAATCAATAATAAAAAGATAGCGCGTCACTAAATCAAGCCTATCGCTTTAAGAAAAAAAAAAAAAAAAAGATGAAACGCAAACTTTATTGTTATGAGAGGCCTGGAAGGCGATGAGTTTGTCACTTGTGCGTGACCCCCCCCACCACCACCACCATTTTACATACAAAACAATGCATTTGCAGCGCCCCCCCCCCACTTGTAGGTGCACCCTTTTAAAGTCTCCCCCGCCAGCCCAACCACCCCCTTTGCATTTACGTTGCCCGTTATACATACAGTGCAATGCGTTTGCAGGCCTCCGTCAACTGTAGGTGCACCCCTTAAAGTGCCACCCCCTTAGAATTACCCCAATCAGCCCAACAACCCCTCCTCTGCCCCCCCCCCCCCCGTTGCCCATTTTACATACAAAGCAATGCGTTCACAGGCCTCCGTCACCTGTAGGTGCACCCTTTAAAGTGATCCCCCCCCCCCTCCCTTAGGGTTACCCCAATCAGCCCAACTAACCCTACCCCACCCCCCAGTGAAGGTATTACATACAAAACAATGCATTTTTAGGCCTCCATCATCTGTAGGTGCACCCCCTTGAAGTGAACCCCCCTCCTCAAAGTGACCCCCAACCAGCCCAACTACCCCTCCCCTCGGTGTCAGTTTTACATACAGTGTGTTCACAGGCCTCCGTCACCTGTAGGTGCACCCCCTTAAAGTGAACCCCCCCTCCTTAAAGTGACCCCCAACCAGCCCAACTACCCCTCCCCTACCCTCGGGGACAGTTTTACATACAATGCATTTACAAGCCTCCGTCACTTGTAGGTGCACCCCCTTAAAGCGACCCCCCCTCCTTAAAGTGACCCCCAACCAGCCCAACTATCCCTCCCCTACACTCAGTGCCAGTTTTACATACGAGTTCGCAGGCCTCCGTCACCTGTAGGTGCACCCCCTTAAAGTGACCCCCCCTCCTTAAAGTGACCCCCAACCAGCCCAACTACCCCTCCCCCATGACCAGTTTTCATATACAAAGCAAAGTGTACACAGGCTTCCGACACATGTAGGTAAACCCCTTTAAAAGTGAACCCCCCCCCCTTAAAGTGACCCACCACCAGCCTAACTACCCCTCCCCCATTTTACATACAATGCGTTCGCAGGCCTCCGTCACTTGTAGGTGCACCCCCTTAAAGTGACCCCCAACCACCCCTCCCCCTCTTACATACAAAAGCATACATGCACTTACCTTAAGAAACAAAGCACCCAAAACAGGATGGGGGGGGGGGATAAAAGAGAAAAAAAAAAAAGGGATAAACAACCCTACACCGGGAGCGTAGACATGTCTGCCGTGAGGGAGGAAATCCAAAAATTCAAAAAGAAAAAGAAAACCAATGTCAGGTTTGGAATGCAATGTGGTTGCAGGCTTTGGGCCTGGAGATAATGGCAGGCTGAGGGGGCAGGAGGCTGGGAGGGGAGGCCGGGCCTTTGTTTGCTGGGCTCTCTTCCTCAACAATGGCTGCTCCTGGCCTGTTGTGTGCTGGGCCCTGTGCTGGTGGGTCCCTACAGGAGCCTTCCAGTCCTCTCACACTCCCCCCCCCTCTTCTCTATGTGTCTCCCACAATGAGGCCCAGGAGGTGGCCTGTCCTGCACCCTTCCCCCTCCAGCTCTCTAGGGCTGCTCCTCGCTCACTCTGGCTCTCATGAATACAGGGGATGGGGAGGAGGAGGAAGAGGCTGGGAGGGACCCGGAGCAGCCATAGGCTGAAAGGACAACAAAAGACAAGAGGAGGCAGAAGGGGAGATTCCTCTTATTGTAAGGGGGGTGGGTGGAGGGACACAAAGCTCAGGAAATGCTCCTGGGTTGGCATCGCTCACATGTTGTGGTGGGATGCTCGCAGGGTGCACTTGTTGTGGTGGGACACTCGTAGGGTGCCCTTGTAGTCAGACGCTCATAAGGTTTCCTTGCCGGTGTGTGTTGATCGCAGGGTCCACTTGTTGTAGTTGGACACTCATAGGGTGCCCTTGTTGTGGTGGGTTGCTCGTAGGGTGCCCTTGTTGTGGTGGGTTGCCCGTAAAGTGCCCTTGTTGTGGTGGGTTGCCCGTAAAGTGCCCTTGTTGTGGTGGGTTGCCCGTAAAGTGCCCTTTTTGTGGTGGGTGGCTCATAGGGTGCCCTTGTTGTGGTGGGTTGCTCGTAGGGTGCCCTTGTTGTGGTGGGTTGCTCGTAGGGTGCCCTTGTTGTGGTGGATTGCTCGTAGGGTGCCCTTGTTGTGATGGGTCACTCGTAGGGTGCCCTTGTTGTGGTAGGTCACTCATAGTAGGGTGCCCTTGTGGTGGGTTGCTTGCAGGGTGCCCTTGTTGTGGTAGGTCACTCGTAGGGTGCCCTTGTTGTAGTGGGACGCTCATAGGGTGCCCTTGTTGTGGCAGGTCGCTTGCAGGATGCCCTTATTAGGGTGAGTTGCTCACAGGGTGCCCTTGTTGTAGTGGGACGCTCATAGGGTGCCCTTTTTGTGGTAGGTCACTCATAGGGTGCTTGTTGTGGTGAGTTGCTCATAGGGTGCCCTTGTGGTGGGTCATTTGTAGGGCACCCTTGTTGTGGTTGGTCACTCACAGGGTGCCCTTGTTGTAGTGGACGCTCGTAGGGGGCCCATGTTGTTGTAGGTCACTCATAGGGTGCCCTTGTGGTGGGTCATTCGTAGGGTGCCCTTGTTGTGGTGGGTCGCTTTCAGGGTGCCCTTATTAGGGCAGGTTGGTTGCAGGGTATCTATATTGCGGTGGGTTTCTCACAGGGTGCTTGTGCAGTGGGACACTCATAGGGTGCCCTTGTGGTGGGCCATTCGTAGGGTGACCTTGTTGTGGTGGGTCGCTTTCAGGGTGCCCTTATTAGGGTGGGTTTCTTACAGGGTGGCCTTGTTCTGGTAGGTCGCTTGCAGGGTATCTATATTGGGGTGGGTTGTTCACAGGGTGCTCGTGCAGTGGGACACTCATAGGGTGCCCTTGTTGTGGTGGGATGCTTGCAGGGTGCCCTTGTTCTCCCTTATTCTAATTGGTACTCGCAGGGTGCTCTTGTTAGGGCGGGAAGCTTTCAGGGTGCCCTTATTGCAGTTGCTCGCAGGGTGCCCTTATTCTGGTGGGTCATTTGCAGGGTGTCCTTGTTCTGCTAGGTTGTCCCAGGGTGTCCTTGTTCTCCTAGGTTGCTCGCAGGGTGCTCTTGTTGTGCTGGGACGTTCGCAGGGTGCCCCTGCTGAAGTGGGTCACTTGCAGTGTAGGCAGACGGTGATATTCGTCTCAGGGTGCTCTTGTTCAGGTGGGATGATCGCAGGGTGCTCTTGCTGTAGTGGAAAGCTCGCAGGGTTTACTTGTTCTGGTGGGTCATTCACAGGGTGCCCTTGTTCTGGTGGGTCATTCACAGGGTGCTCATGTTCAGGTGGGATGATCGCAGGGTACCCTTGTTGTAGTGGAAAGCTTGCAGGGTTCTCTTGTTCTGGTGGGTCATTCACAGGGTGCCCTTGTTCTGGTGGGTTGCTTGCAGGGTGCCCTTGTTGCATCAGGTCACTCGCAGGGTGCGCTTGTTGCGTCAGGTCACTCAGGGTGCCTTTGTTCTTTTGGGATGCTCACTGGGTGCCCTTGTTGTAGTGAGTCATTTGCAGGATGCCCTTGCTCTTCTGGGATGCGTGAGGGTGCCCTTGCTGTAGTTTGATGCTCGACAGTGTGCCCTTATTCTGTTGGGTTGCTTGCAGGGTGCCCTTGTTGCACCAGGTCACTTGTAGGGTGCCCTTTTTCTGGTGGGCTACTCCTTGGGTGTCCTTGTTGCGGCAGGGAGCAAGGAGCCCTTGTTGCTGCGGGTTGCTTGCAGGGAGCCCTTGTTGTGGCGGGTCGCTTGCAGGGGGCCCTTGTTGAGGCGGGTCGCTTGCAGGGGACCCTGGTTGCGGCGGTTCGCTTGCAGGGAGCCCCTGTTGCGGCGGGTCGCTTGCAGGGAGCCCCTGTTGCGGCGGGTCGCTTGCAGGGAGCCCTTGTTGAGGCGGATCGCATGCAGGGGGCCCTTGTTGAGGCTGGTCGCTTGCAGGGGGCCCTTGTTGATGGGGGTCGCTTGCAGGGGGCCCTTGTTGATGGGGGTCGCTTGCAGGGAGCCCTTGTTGAGGCGGGTGGCTTGCAGGGAGCCCTTGTTGAGGCGGGTGGCTTGCAGGGGGCCCTTGTTGAGGCGGGTGGCTTGCAGGGGGCCCTTGTTGAGGCGGGTGGCTTGCAGGGGGCCCTTGTTGAGGCGGGTGGCTTGCAGGGGGCCCTTGTTGAGGCGGGTGGCTTGCAGGGGGCCCTTGTTGAGGCGGATTGCTTGCAGGGGGCCCTTGTTGAGGCGGATTGCTTGCAGGGAGCCCTTGTTGAGGCGGATTGCTTGCAGGGGGCCCTTGTTGAGGCGGGTCACTTGCAGGGGGCCCTTGTTGAGGCGGGTCTCTTGCAGGGGGCCCTTGTTGAGGCAGGTCGCTTGCAGGGGGCCCTTGTTGTGGAAGGTCGCTTGCAGGGGGCCCTTGTTGCGGTGGGTCGCTTGCAGGGAGCCCTTGTTGCGGTGGGTCGCTTGCAGGGAGCCCTTGTTGAGGTGGGTCACTTGCAGGGGCCCTTGTTGTGGAAGGTCGCTTGCAGGGGGCCCTTGTTGCGGCGGGTCGCTTGCAGGGGGCCCTTGTTGTGGAAGGTCGCTTGCAGGGAGCCCCTGTTGCGGCGGGTGGCTTGCAGGGAGCCCCTGTTGCGGCGGGTCGCTTGCAGGGAGCCCCTGTTGTGGCGGGTCGCTGTCAGGGAGCCCTTGTTGCGGCGGGTCGCTTGCAGGGAGCCCTTGTTGCGGCGGGTCGCTTGCAGGGAGCCCTTGTTGCGGCGGGTCGCTTGCAGGGAGCCCTTGTTGAGGCGGGTCGCTTGCAGGGGGCCCTTGTTGTGGAAGGTCGCTTGCAGGGGGCCCTTGTTGCGGTGGGTCGCTTGCAGGGAGCCCTTGTTGAGGTGGGTCACTTGCAGGGGCCCTTGTTGTGGAAGGTCGCTTGCAGGGGGCCCTTGTTGCGGCGGGTCGCTTGCAGGGAGCCCTTGTTGAGGTGGGTCGCTTGCAGGGAGCCCTTGTTGAGGTGGGTCGCTTGCAGGGAGCCCTTGTTGAGGTGGGTCGCTTGCAGGGGGCCCTTGTTGCGGCGGGTCGCTTGCAGGGGGCCCGTGTTGCGGTGGGTCGCTTGCAGGGAGCCCCTGTTGAGGCGGGTCGCTTGCAGGGAGCCCTTGTTGCGGCGGGTCGCTTGCAGGGAGCCCTTGTTGCGGCGGGTCGCTTGCAGGGGACCCTTGTTGTGGCGGGTCACTTGCAGGGGGCCCTTGTTGCGGCGGGTCGCTTGCAGGGGGACGCGTGACGTCAGGTGTTGCGCACATATTGCACATTTTGAAGGGCCGCACGCTTAGGACCGCCCATTCATTTTCTGGCAGAAGAAAGCTCATGCACCTTTTGTGAGTGTCGAGCTTTGTGCAGTTTTCTAACCGCAGACGAAAAACTCGCCACATTTGGGGTGTCATTCCTCTCATCGGGCTGTGCGGGTGCAAACGGTGCGCATGTGTTTTTGTGCGTTGTGCTAGAGCAGGCGGCATTTTTTTGCAATGCAAACGCACAGAAATGCAACGCAAGGTCCCATTCACCACTAGCGATTTTTGAAACGCACGTTTCATTTCAAGGGGCATGCGACAAAAACACGGCAAAGTAGCTTGTGTAGCTTTTTCCCTGCATTCCGGTTTGCACGTTTATTTTTAAAAGCAAAGGATCATACAATCTGATTGTACAATCTCCTTTCTACCGACCATACAAGCTCCTGTATGCTGACCATGCATTATTCAATCACTTCCTCTCCAATGTGGAAGTAAACATGTTTTTTTTTTTTAAAAGCAAAAGATCAAACAACACACTATACAATCTGATTGTACAATCTCATTTATAATGACAATACACTATACAATCTGATTGTACAATCTCATTTATAATGACAATACACTATACAATCTGATTGTATAATCTCCTTTAGATTCACCAGCAACCATGCAAAGACCGGTCTGAACGGTTATTACTGAATCGGCTGATTTTATAAAATTTAAAGGATATTGTACAATCAGATTGTATAATGTATGGTCGGTATAAAGGAGATTGTACAATCGGATTTTATATATAGCATATAGCCAGGTAAAGGGGATTTTAGCCTGAAGGTGGACATACACAAAGCAATCTGTGATCGATCCGGAGCAATTGCAAACAACGGATTCACCAGCGATTCATATCCAACAATACAACATCTGCGGGATTTTTCCACGCAGCGCTTACCGAAAATCACGATTGGAGGCGGATCCATTTGCGGCGGCCACACGCCGACACGATTGCTCAATACGACCAAACTAATCGGATTACATTTTTTTTTTAAATTGCCAACCAAAGACCCTCCAATGAAGGACTCGACTTGATTGATATTGACTTGGCCGAGTCATTTCTGAATCAATCGAGCAGACATCTGCATGTGTGTGTCAGAAAACCAATCGCAGTTCAGACCCAGGAGGGGCCCATTGTTGTTTTTTATATGTGGTGCACGTGTTTCGTCACGGCGTGTTTCGTCATGGCATGTTGTATCACGGCATTTTTCGTCATGGGGTGTTGCGTCACAGCGTCCATTGACATGAATGGGTTGCCAATTCAGTGGCAAAAAAAGAGTCCGCCCCATCGTGATTGGCTGGCCTGTTGGTCACATGATCCGTTGTGCAAGAGGTTAAACTTTTTTTTTTTTTTTTTTTTACTGCTGATCGAATGTTATTCACTCAGAAAGTGGATCAGGAAAATACCACATTATGGCTGCCAGGTGGCGCTGACGCCTCATAGTACAGTAATAGTATTTATTTCCTATGATTCTCAGCTCCCTCTAGTGGCCATAATGTGGTCACAAACACCCACACATAACGACCCATATTAACCACATCCATTCAGGTAGCGAGTTATAGAAGCGGTTTAGGTCAGGCAGTTACATAAGGGTGTATTTATTCAAGCATTTGCAGAGCTATTTGTTCAGTGAAACGGCGTATACATTCATTCTGCGTGAATGGGGGGGCAAAAATTAAATGGTATTAAACTATTTTCTCTCCAAGTCGAATGTTATTCATTCACAAAGTATAGCGTGAATCAGAAAAATACCACATTATGGCCCCTAGATGGAGCTGATAATTGTAGGCGAGCAATACTTTTTAGCTATGATCGTCAGCGCCACCTAGTGGACATAAGGCTGTATTTTCCTGATGCTCTCTACTCTGTGAATGAATGATATTCGACCTGGAGAGACAATAGCCTAGTGACATTTGCTTTTGTCCCCATACTCAGAGAACGAATGTACATGCAGTTTCACAGAATGAATAGCAGTGCAATTTTTTATTAATACACCCCTATTGTGTGTGTGTGTGTGTGTGTGTGTGTATATATATATATATATATATATATACACACACACAAAATATAGTTTTTTTTTGGGGTGGGGGTCTATACCACAGAGCAGGAAGAAGGACATTTGAAGAGTAGCAAGGGACAGAGGGATTTGGTTACAATATTGCAATAGTCCTTCCAGGGCATGCTGACCATAAAAGGGGCACACTGACTATATAGGGGGTGCACTAACCATAAAAAGGGGGCGCATTGACCATAAAAGAGGGCACACTGACCATAAAAGGGGTGCATTGACCCTAAAGAGGGCACACTGACCATAAAAGGGGTGCATTGACCCTAAAGGGGGCATACTGACAAAAAAGAGGGCACACTGACAAAAAAGACGGCACGCTGACCATAAAAGGGGCACACTGACAATAAAGGGGGCACACTGACCATAAAAGGGGGCACACTGACAAAAAAGAGGGCACACTGACAATAAAGGGGGCACACTGACCATAAAAGGGGGCACACTGACAAAAAAGAGGGCACACTGACCATAAAAGGGGCACACTGACAATAAAGGGGGCACACTGACCATAAAAGGGGTGCATTGACCCTAAAGAGGGCACACTGACCATAAAAGGGGGCACACTGACAAAAAAGAGGGCACACTGACAATAAAGGGGGCACACTGACCATAAAAGGGGGCACACTGACAAAAAAGAGGGCACACTGACCATAAAAGGGGCACACTGACAATAAAAGGGGCACACTGACAATAAAGGGGGCACACTGACAAAAAAGAGGGCACACTGACCATAAAAGGGGCACACTGACAATAAAGGGGGCACACTGACCATAAAAGGGGTGCATTGACCCTAAAGAGGGCACACTGACAATAAAGGGGGCACACTGAGCATAAAGAAGGAGAACTAACCATAAAAGGGGTGCATTGACCCTTAACGGGGCACACTGACCAGAAAGGAGGTGCACGACCATAAAAGGGAGTGCACCGGCCGCAAAAGGGGGCACACTCACCATAAAAGGGGGCACACTAACCATATAGGGCAGTGATGATGAACCTTGGCACCCCCAGATGTTTTGGAACTACATTTCCCATGATGCTCATGCACTATGCATTGTAGTTGAGCATCATGGGAAATGTAGTTCCAAAACATCTGGGGTGCCGAGGTTCACCATCACTGATATAGGGGGTGCACTGACCATAAAAGGGGTGCGTTGACCCTAAAGGTGGCCCACTGACCATAAAAAGGACGCACTGA
Source organism: Aquarana catesbeiana (assembly GCA_037953035.1). Taxonomy (NCBI): domain Eukaryota; kingdom Metazoa; phylum Chordata; class Amphibia; order Anura; family Ranidae; genus Aquarana; species Aquarana catesbeiana. Next base: position 94,186 of record JBBHAA010003664.1, on the reverse strand, counting down.
CCATGACATTTTAGGGTCTCAAGAAATGCGAACCTTCATTTTTAAATTTTCACTCTTGTTTTCTTTCATATAGTTTATAAAAAAAAATAAAGTATACAAAATAAATCTCTATCTGTCTCAATAAAATGATAGAAAATCCATTTAGATACAATGTTGCATGACAGAGTAATTGTCAGTCAAATTATCACAGTGCTGAAACCTGCAAAACACTAAGAACAAGAAGTGAGAGTGTGACAGGACGGTACAGTCACTGTCACTCTGCTCTCTCCTCCTATCAGCACATGGACAGATTGGCTCCTTGTGCTGCTTCCTCCTCTTCCAGTCTGAGCTCTGCTGCCCAGGTAACGTTCAGCTGGCATAAAAAAAAAAAAAAAAAGACATTCAATAAAGTATTAATGAATTCAGAGCGGCGTGAATTTGTGACTTTCATGTCTCCCCGGAGTTCAGCTTTAATGATGATGGACGTTACAAATAGAAACAATGTAAATCTTCTGCAGATCTGCGCCCGGGAATCGGCGGACGCGCGGCGCGGCGTACATTATACATTTACAGCGACTTGTGTTGATTTCTCTCCCCAGTGAGTTTTATGCCGGTCCTCCGATTTGATGCAAATCAGTGCGGTTGCCATGGGAACACGGCGGGATTCTTGTTAAACGGAGGAACGTTCGGTCTGATGATACTGTCACCCCCCCATGTGGATGGGGAGGAAAGTCAAATGACACCTGGAGATGGACGCTGGACTACGACCCCCTCCATAGAAAATAGTGAGGGGGGGCTCCGGGGTTCAATAAAAAGGGGGGGGGGAGGGGACTGGGACCGCACACACCTATGACTGCGTTCACACTGACTACCAGAAGAGCCCCGCCCACAGCAGCACATGCTCTCCTGTCCTTTACTCCACCCCCTCCCCTCTTCCCTGCCAGCAGATACTCTGCTATGCTTTGCTCCCCCACCCCCATCAGCACATACTCTCCTATCCTTTACTCAAAAATGGGAGGGGTGTACTTACTTTTGTGAGATACTGTGTGTGCTGATGGTGGGGGAATGAAGGATAGGAGAGTATGTGCCCCACCCCCATCAGCACACACAGTATCTCACAAAAGTGAGTACACCCCTCACATTTGTGTAAATCTTTTCTTCTATCTTTTCATGTGACAACACTGAAGAAATGACACTTGTCTACAATGTAAAGTAGTGAGTGTACAGCTTGTATAACAGTGTAAATTCGCCGTCCCCTCAAAATAACTCAACACACAGCCGTTAATGTCTAAACCGCTGGCAACAAAAGTCAGTACACCCCTAAGTGAAAATGTCCAAATTGGGCCCAATTGGCCATTTTCCCTCCCTGGTGTCATGTGACTCGTTTAGTGTTACAAGGTCTCAGGTGTGAATGGGGAGCAGGTGTGTTAAATTTGGTGTTATCGCTCTCACTCTCTCATACTGGTCACTGGAAGTTCAATATGGCACCTCATGGCAAAGAACTCTCTGAGGATCTGAAAAAAAAAAAAAGAATTGTTGCTCTACATAAAGATGGCCTAGGCCAGTGATGGTGAACCTTGGCACCCCAGATGTTTTGGAACTATATTTCCCATGATGCTCCACTACACTGCAGAGTGCATGAGCATCATGGGAAATGTAGTTCCAAAACATCTGGGGGTGCCAAGGTTCTCCATCACTGGCCTAGGCTATAAGAAGATTGCCAAGACCCTGAAACTGAGCTGCAGCACGGTGGCCAAGACCATACAGCGGTATAACAGGACAGGTTCCACTCAGAACAGGCCTCACCATGGTCCACCAAAGAAGTTGAGGTCACGTGCTCAGCATCATATCCAGAGGTTGTCTTTGGGAAATAGACGTACGAGTGCTGCCAGCATTGCTGCAGAGGTTGTAGGGGTGGGGGGTCAGCCTGTCAGTGCTCAGACCATACGCCGCACACTGCATCAAATTGGTCTGCATGGCAGTCATCCCAGAAGGAAGCCTCTTCTAAAGATGATGCACAAGAAAGACCGCAAACAGTTTGCTGAAGACAAGCAGACTAAGGACATGGATTACTGGAACCATGTCCTGTGGTCTGATGAGACCAAGATAAACGTATTTGGTTCAGATGGTGACAAGCGTGTGTGGGGGCAACCAGGTGAGGAGGACAAAGACAAGTGTGTCTTGTCTACAGTCAAGCATGGTGGTGGGAGTGTCATGGTCTGGGGCTGCATGAGTGCTGCCGGCACTGGGGAGCTACAGTTCATTGAGGGGACCATGAATGCCAACATGTACTGTGACATACTGAAGCAGAGCATGATCCCCTCCCTTCAGAGACTGGGCCGCAGGGCAGTATTCTAACATGATAACCACCCCAAACACACCTCCAAGACCACCACTGCCTTGCTAAAGAAGCTGAGGGTAAAGGTGATGGACTGGCCAAGCATGTCTCCAGACCTAAACCCTATTGATCATCTGTGGGACATCCTCAAATGGAAGGTGGAGGAGCGCAAGGTCTCTAACATCCACCAGCTCTGTGATGTCATCATGGAGGAGGGGAAGAGGACTCCAGTGACAACCTGTGAAGCTCTGGTGACCTCCATGCCCAAGAGGGTTAAGGCAGTGCTGGAAAATAATGGTGGCCACACAAAATATTGACACTTTGGGCCCAATGTGGAGATTTTCACTTAGGGGTGTACTGACTTTTGCTGCCAGCGGTTTAGACATTAATGGCTGTGTGTTGAGTTATTTTGAGGGGACAGCAAATTTACACTGTTATACAAGCTGTACACTCACTACATTGTAGACAAGTGTCATTTCTTCAGTGTTGTCACATGAAAAGAGAGAAGAAAAGATTTACAAAAATGTGAGGGGTGTACTTACTTTTGTGAGACACTGTACTCTCATATCCTTCCCTCCCCCACCATCAGCACAAACTCTTTCCGTATCCAAAACTTTAGCAGTTGTCACCGGAACAGGAATTCCCGGGAAATCTTCTTATGTGGTCTCCTGGTGACAACTACCGCCAGATCTTCCCTCATTATGGAGAGATTTCTTCTCGACTCCTAAAAGTGTCTTCAGGAAAGGAGAGACCGAAAAACCTCCCCAACGCAATACAGATCACAAGAATTATTGAGCCGAGATTTTACCGTTCATAACTGATCGAATGTTTTGGCTAAAATGTGAAAGATGATGTTAGGCCGAGTACAGTGCCCTGAAAAAGTATTCATACCCCTTGAAATAGCAAACTATGAAAAATTTTTTTTCTTTATTTTTTTTTAAAGTTTTCGGTCTTTTTTCCTTTGTTTAGCAAAAAATAAACCAGAGGTGATTAAATACCACCAAAAGAAAACTCTATTCGTGTGAAAAAAATGATTAAAATGTCATATGTGCACAACGGCGTAATTGTCATTCAAAGTGTGAGAGCGCTGAAAGCTGAATATTGGCCTGGGCAGGAAGGGGGGTGGAAGTGCCCGGTATCGAAACGGGTTAATAAATGATTGATTTCCTTTCTGATCGATCTCTTCCGATAGGAATAATCAATCTATAGTCATTACCCTGATTGACACGCCGCACACAGGGAAGTGGATTTGAATTGACAGTAAGGATAGGATGGTAATTTACGATCATAAATTATCGATCGCATCTCTTTTTCCACCATGCAGTCTTATAATCTGACCGATGGAAATACGATCGTATTCAGGAATGGAGAATCTCGGTTCTGCTGACCGATGCAAAAAAAAGATCAACAACACTCCTCTTTGGCCAATCGTCTCCGCCCGATCGAGCGGATTGAAATCAAGTCTAAATCGTTCAAACGTCAGGTTACGACTATTCGATCGATTGTAAATGCGATTGTTTTTTCAATCAATTGCACATCGATCAGGATAATGAAATGAAAGCGCGTGTGGCCCCCCGGAAGTCTGCGTTTGTGGCGACACGCCGTGATTACCGGCAGCCCCCCCCCTAGCGTTCGGGTACAATGGCTGTGCGTCGCCTGCCAGGCCCGGGGGGGGAGAGCGCCAGGATTGGTTCCCGAGCGCGATGTGACACACTTTCCTCCTTTGTTGGCGATCGTCCCTCTTCCCAACCCCTGCAGCAGATTTGCCTCGAGGTCATCAGTAATCCGCGTTCTGAGGAGGGGGGGGGTGGCGATCCGGTTACAAGAGAGGACAGATGGCTGACCCCAAAAATAAATAATAAAAAAAAAGTCCCAGCCCGCCCCTTTCATTGGACAGGCGGCCCCGGGGTGGTAATAAATGCGTAAATATCGGACAGCTGACAGGGGGGCGAGAAGAGAAATGTGCCATTTAATACGTCACCGCACTGCCCCCCGCCCCCCCCCCAGAATAAAATAATAATAATAATAATACTGCAAAAAAATGCTGATAGTAATAATCATAAAACAATAATAATAATCTTCACCCCCCCCTTCCTCCACATCCCATCACCGCCCACCCATCCCCGAGAATAAAATAATATCAATATTAATAATAATAATAACTCCTGTCCCAAATCACCTCACTGCCCACCCCTCACCAAAAATAAAATAATTATATTATTATTATTATTATTATTAATAATAATAATAATAATAATACTCTCTACCTCCACATCCCCTCATTGTCCACCTGTCCCCGAAAATAAAATAATAATAATACCCCCTGACCCCCAATGACAATAAAATAATAATATCAATAATAATAATATCCTCTGTCCCCACATCACCTCACTTCCCACCCACCCCAAGGAATAAAATAATATTAATAATAATAATAATAATAATAATAATATTAATAATAATAATAATATTACCCACGGTCCCCGCATTACCTCACTGCCCACCCATTCCTAAAAAAAATAAAAATAATCAATAATAATAATATCCTCTGTCCCCACATCACCTCACTTCCCACCCACCCCAAGGAATAAAATAATATTAATAATAATAATAATAATAATAATAATAATAATAATATTAATAATAATAATAATATTACCCACGGTCCCCACATCACCTCACTGCCCACCCATTCCTGAAAATAAAATAATAATATCAATAATAATAATATCCTCTTTCCCCACATCACCTCACTTCCCACCCACCCCAGGGAATAAAATAATAATATTATTAATAATAATAATAATAATAATAATATTAATAATAATAATATTACCCACGGTCCCCGCATTACCTCACTGCCCACCCATTCCTAAAAAAAAAAAAAATAATCAATAATAATAATATCCTCTGTCCCCACATCACCTCACTTCCCACCCGCCCCAGGGAATAAAATAATAATATTATTAATAATAATAATATTAATAATAATAATATTACCCATGGTCCCCGCATCACCTCACTGCCCACCCATTCCTGAAAATAAAATAATAATATCAATAATAATAATATAATCTGTCTCCACATCACCTCACTGCCCACCCGTCCCAAAGAATAAAATAATAATAATAATAACCCCTGCCTCCGCATCCCGTCATTGCCCACCCATCCCTGAGAATAAAATAATAATTATATTATTATCAATAATAACAATAATAATAACACACCCTATCGCACACGTCCCCTCATTGCCCACCGAATAAAATAAGAAATAATACCCCCTGTCCCCGCATCACCTCACTGCCCACCCATCCCTGACAAAAAAATAATAATATTAATAATAATATTACCCACTGTCCCCGCGTTACCTCACTGCCCACCCGTCCCAGAGAATAAAATAATATTAAATACCCCCTGCTCCCGCATCACCTCACTGCCCACTCATCCCTGACAATAAAATAATAATATCAATAATAATAATAATATCCTCTGTCCCCGCATCAGCTCCCTTCCCACCCGCCCCAAAGAATAAAATAATAATATTATTAATAATAATAATAAAAACCACTGTCCCCGCATTACCTCACTGCCCACTTGTCCCAAAGAATAAAATAATAATATTAATAAAAATAATATTATTAATAATACCCACTGTCCCCGCATTACCTCACTGCCCACCCATACCAAAGAATAAAATAATAATAATCATAAAACCCCCTGCCTCCGCATCCCCTCATTGCCTACCCGTCCCCGAGAATAAAATAATAATATTAATAATAACAATAATAATAACACCCCCTACCTCCACGTCCCTTCATTGCCCACCCATCCCCAAAAATAAAATAATAATAATACCCCCTGTTCCCGCATCACCTCACTGCCCACCCATTCCTGAAAATAAAATAATAATATCAATAATAATAATAGTATCCTCTGTCGCCACATCTCCTCACTTCCCACCGCCCCAAAGAATAAAATAATATTATTATTATTATTATTAATAATAATAATATTACCCAATGTCCCTGCATTACCTCACTGCCCACCCAACCCTGACAATAAAATAATAATAATATCAATAATAATAATAGTATCCTCTGTCCCCGCATCACCTCATTGCCCACCCGTCCCAAAGAATAAAATTATAATAATATTATTAATAATAATAATAATAATAATATAAACCACTGTCCCCGCATTACCTCACTGCCCACCTGTTCCCAAAAAAAAAATAATACTATTATTATTAATAATAATAATCATAAAACCCCCTGCCTCCGCATCCCCTCATTGCCTACCCGTCCCAAAGAATAAAATTATAATAATATTAATAATAATAATAATAATAATAATATAAACCACTGTCCCCGCATTACCTCACTGCCCACCTGTTCCCAAGAAAAAAATAATACTATTATTATTAATAATAATAATAATAATACCCCCAGCCTCCGCATCCCCACATTGCCCACCCGTCCCCGAAAATAATAATACCCCCTGTCCCCACATTACCTCACTGCCAACCAATCCCCGAGAATAAAATAGTAATAATAATGATAATTATAAATCAATGATAATAATAATATGAATAGTAATCTTCATCCCCCCTGAATCCGCGTCCCCTCACTGCCCACCCATCCCTGAGAATAAAATAATAATATTAATAATAATAATCTTCATCCCCTCTGCCTCCGCATCCCCTCACTGCCCACCTATTCCCAAGAATAAAATATTATTATTATTATTATTATTATTAATATTATAATTATTAATAATAATAATATTAATAATACCCCCCTGTCCCTGCATCACCTCACTGCCCACCCATCCCCAAAAATAAAGTAATAATATTAATAATAATAATCTTCATTCCCCCTGTCTCCACTTCCCCTCATTGCCCACCTGTCCCTGAAAATAAAATAATAATAATACCCCCTGTCCCCGCATCACCTCACTGCCCACCAATCCCAGAGAAAAAAATATTATTAATAATAATAATAATACCCCCTGCCTCAGCATCCCCTCATTGCCCACCTGTCCCCGAAAAAAAAAAAAAAATAATACCCTCTGTCCCCGCATCACCTCACTGCCCACCCATCCCCGAGAAGAAATAATAATATTATTAATAATAATAATAATAATAATTAATAATACCCCTTGTCCCTACATTACCTCACTGCCCACCTGTCCCCTTAACTTCTTATTTTTACACTGTCTCTTTAATGTTTAATTTTTTTTTCTTATTACTTTTATTCTTATTACAAGGAATGTAAACATCCCTTGTAATAGAAATAAGGATGACAGGTCCTCTTTATGGAGAGATCTGCTTTAACCACTTCAGCCCCGGAAGAATTTACCCTCTTAATGACAAGGCAATTTTTTGCGACACGTCACTGCGTCGCTTTAACTGACAATTTAACTCACAGTCGTGCGACGTTGTACCCAAACAAAAAAATTGACGTCCTTTTTTCCCCACAAATAGAGATTTCTTTTGGTGGTATTTGATCACCTCTGCGGTTTTTATTTTTTGCGCTATAAACAAAAAAAGAGCGACAATTTTGAAAAAAAAAAAATATTTTTTACTTTTTTCTATAATAAATATCCCAAAAAAATTTTTTTTCCTCAGTTTAGGCCAATACGCATTCTTCTACATATTTTTGGTAAAAAAAAATCACAATAAGCGTTTATTGATTGGTTTGCGCAAAAGTTATAGCGTCTACAAAATAGGGGATAGATTTATGGCATTTTTACTATTATTTTTTTTTTTTTTATTAGTAATGGCGGCGATCGGCGTTTATCGGGACTGCGACTGCGGACAGATGGGACAGTTTGACACTTTTTTGGGACCATTGTCATTTATACAGCAATCAGAGCTAAAAATAGCCACTGATTACTGTGTAAATGTCACTGGCAGGGAAGGGGTTAACTCTAGGGGCGCGATCAAGGGGTTAAGTGTGTTCCCTCAGTGTGTTCTAATTGTGGGGGGGAGGGGGGTTCACCTGGACATGACAGAGATCACTGGGAGCAGTAGATCCCTGTCATGTCACTAGGCATCTCCCCGTTCTGCCTCTCCTTGCCACGATCACGGGCCACCAGCAGACATTGAGTCCGCGGAACCCCCTTTACAAGGGCTGGGATGTCTTTGTTATTGGAAACAGAAACGAACAGCTCATTTTTTCCCCCTGCCGTTAACAATTCATGAAATGTATTATTTCCTAATATCGGTGGAGTTGGTGAAAGATCTCCAGTATCTCCGAACACACATTTGGTTCCACCTATCTCCCAGCACCACATGGCCCACCACCATCTGCTGCCGATACAGATATCTCACTGCAACTGGCTAACGGATTTTCAGCTTCTGTGCTGCGAAACCCATGATTGTTAAAGAGACCCACCATCCCTGTGCTGAGTTCCTGGGTCTGTACACCCGCTGTGCCCATTATGAGGGGTTCCCACCATCCCTGTGCTGAGTTCCCGGGTCTGTACACCCGCTGTGCCCATTATGAGGGGTTCCCACCATCTCTGTGCTGAGTTCCCGGGTCTGTACACCCGCTGTGCCCATTATGGGGGTACCCCCCATCCCTGTGCTGAGTTCCCAGGTCTGTACACCCGCTGTGCCCATTATGAGGGGTTCCCACCATCCCTGTGCTGAGTTCCAGGGTCTGTACACCCGCTGTGCCCATTATGAGGGGTACCCCCCATCCCTGTGCTGAGTTCCCAGGTCTGTACACCCGCTGTGCCCATTATGAGGGGTTCCCACCATCCCTGTGCTGAGTTCCCGGGTCTGTACACCCGCTGTGCCCATTATGAGGGGTTCCCACCATCCCTGTGCTGAGTTCCCGGGTCTGTACACCCGCTGTGCCCATTATGAGGGGTTCCCACCATCCCTGTGCTGAGTTCCCAGGTCTGTACACCCGCTGTGCCCATTATGAGGGGTTCCCACCATCCCTGTGCTGAGTTCCCGGGTCTGTACACCCGCTGTGCCCATTATGGGGGTACCCCCCATCCCTGTGCTGAGTTCCCAGGTCTGTACACCCGCTGTGCCCATTATGAGGGGTTCCCACCATCCCTGTGCTGAGTTCCAGGGTCTGTACACCCGCTGTGCCCATTATGAGGGGTTCCCACCATCCCTGTGCTGAGTTCCCGGGTCTGTACACCCACTGTGCCCATTATGAGGGGTTCCCACCTTCCCTGTGCTGAGTTCCTGGGTCTGTACACCCGCTGTGCCCATTATGGGGGTACCCCCCATCCCTGTGCTGAGTTCCAAGGTCTGTACACCCGCTGTGCCCATTATGAGGAGTTCCCACCATCCCTGTGCTGAGTTCCCAGGTCTGTACACCCGCTGTGCCCATTATGAGGGGTTCCCACCATCCCTGTGCTGAGTTCCCGGGTCTGTACACCTTCTGTGCCCATTATGAGGGGTTCTCACCATCCCTGTGCTGAGTTCCCAGGTCTGTACACCCGCTGTGCCCATGATAAGGGGTTCCCACCATCCCTGTGCTGAGTTCCCGGGTCTGTACACCTTCTGTGCCCATTATGAGGGGTTCTCACCATCCCTGTGCTGAGTTCCCAGGTCTGTACACCAGCTGTGCCCATGATAAGGGGTTCCCACCATCCCTGTGCTGAGTTCCCGGGTCTGTACACCTGCTGTGCCCATTATGAGGGGTCCCCATCATCCCTGTGCTGAGTTCCCAGGTCTGTACACCCGCTGTGCCCATTATGAGGGGTTCCCACCTTCCCTGTGTTGAGTTCCCGGGTCTGAACACCCGCTGTGCCCATTATGAGGGGTTCCCACCATCCCCGTGCTGAGTTCCCAGGTCTGTACACCCGCTGTGTCCATTATGAGGGGTTTCCACCATCCCTGTGCTGAGTCCCGTGGTCTGTGCCCATTATGAGGGGTTCCCACCATCCCTGTGCTGAGTCCCGTGGTCTGTGCCCATTATGAGGGGACCAACCCTACACCTAAGAACTGGTGAGCTGCAATATATTTATTTTCTGTTGTTGGGTTTAAATGTCCTTTATTACTGAAGTTGCTTTACAGTGCAGACTAGAGCCCTGCATGACGGTTGGTGGTTTAATTCTCCGATATAACTGCACAGGATGCCAGATGTGTGTTGTGAAATAATTCCCCCCCATCCTCCCTATCACCTCCTCTTACAAAAACAAGTTTATATAAAAAAAAGTGTAAGCTGTATACAAAGCCATAACTTTTTGTGTTGCAAAGAGGAGGGAAGTCAGTGAGAAGAATGTTCCTTACATTGGTGATCAGTGAGAAGAATGTTCCTTACATTGGTGATCAGTGAGAAGAATGTTCCTTACATTGGTGATCAGTGAGAAGAACGTTCCTTACATTGGTGATCAGTGAGAAGAATGTTCCTTACATTGGTGATCAGTGAGAAGAATGTTCCTTACATTGGTGATCAGTGAGAAGAACGTTCCTTACATTGGTGATCAGTGAGAAGAACGTTCCTTACATTGGTGATCAGTGAGAAGAACGTTCCTTACATTGGTGATCAGTGAGAAGAATGTTCCTTACATTGGTGATCAGTGGGAAGAATGTTCCTTACATTGGTGATCAGTGGGAAGAATGTTCCTTACATTGGTGATCAGTGGGAAGAATGTTCCTTACATTGGTGATCAGTGAGAAGAATGTTCCTTACATTGGTGATCAGTGAGAAGAACGTTCCTTACATTGGTGATCAGTGAGAAGAACGTTCCTTACATTGGTGATCAGTGAGAAGAACGTTCCTTACATTGGTGATCAGTGAGAAGAATGTTCCTTACATTGGTGATCAGTGAGAAGAATGTTCCTTACATTGGTGATCAGTGAGAAGAATGTTCCTTACATTGGTGATCAGTGGGAAGAATGTTCCTTACATTGGTGATCAGTGGGAAGAATGTTCCTTACATTGGTGATCAGTGAGAAGAATGTTCCTTACATTGGTGATCAGTGAGAAGAATGTTCCTTACATTGGTGATCAGTGAGAAGAATGTTCCTTACATTGGTGATCAATGGGAAGAATGTTCCTTACATTGGTGATCAGTGAGAAGAATTCTTCTTACATTGGTGATCAGTGGGAAGAATGTTCCTTACATTGGTGATCAGTGGGAAGAATGCTCCTTACATTGGTGATCAGTGAGAAGAATGTTCCTTACATTGGTGATCAGTGAGAAGAATTCTTCTTACATTGGTGATCAGTGGGAAGAATGTTCCTTACATTGGTGATCAGTGAGAAGAATGTTCCTTACATTGGTGATCAGTGAGAAGAATGTTCCTTACATTGGTGATCAGTGAGAAGAATGTTCCTTACATTGGTGATCAATGGGAAGAATGTTCCTTACATTGGTGATCAGTGAGAAGAATTCTTCTAACATTGGTGATCAGTGGGAAGAATGTTCCTTACATTGGTGATCAGTGGGAAGAATGCTCCTTACATTGGTGATCAGTGAGAAGAATGTTCCTTACATTGGTGATCAGTGGGAAGAATGTTCCTTACATTGGTGATCAGTGAGAAGAATGTTCCTTACATTGGTGATCAGTGAGAAGAATGTTCCTTACATTGGTGATCAGTGAGAAGAATGTTCCTTACATTGGTGATCAATGGGAAGAATGTTCCTTACATTGGTGATCAGTGGGAAGAATGTTCCTTACATTGGTGATCAGTGGGAAGAATGTTCCTTACATTGGTGATCAGTGGGAAGAATGCTCCTTACATTGGTGATCAGTGAGAAGAATGTTCCTTACATTGGTGATCAGTGAGAAGAATGTTCCTTACATTGGTGATCAGTGAGAAGAATGTTCCTTACATTGGTGATCAGTGGGAAGAATGTTCCTTACATTGGTGATCAGTGAGAAGAATGTTCCTTACATTGGTGATCAGTGAGAAGAATGTTCCTTACATTGGTGATCAGTGAGAAGAATGTCCCTTACATTGGTGATCAGTGGGAAGAATGTTCCTTACATTGGTGGTCAGTGGGAAGAATGTTCCTTACATTGGTGGTCAGTGGGAAGAATGCTCCTTACAGGGGATGTCCATCAGCCACATCTGAAAAAACCCCTAAGAACCTCTGGAGGAACCCTAGGGCTCCATGTAACTCTGGTTGAGTATGGTTGGTCCAATCTCTAGATAAGCACTGTTTCAGAGCTTACACAGTATTAAGGATCTCATACTATATCTACTCCTACATGAGAGTGTTGGGGACTTGTGAAGTGGTCACTCAGCCCCCAAGCACTGTGTCCTGGGAGGAAACGGAGAAGGTCACATGCACCCCCATACCTTTAAGTAGCCGCTATTTCCAGGGGCTCTGAAAGACGAATGGATTGGCGTGGAAGCGTGGAATAGAGGAGCATTTACAGTTGTCTTGGTCTATGCTGGAGCTTAAGCAGGGTTCATGACCGCCTTTTCGCTCCTACATGAGAGTGTTTGGGCCTTAGGATAGATCCCTGAGCACTGTCTCTTGGGAATAATGGTCACATGCACCCCCATACCTTGAAGTCTCAGCTATTACCAGGGGCTCCGAAAGATGAATGGAAGCGTGGCATGGAATAATATCAGCATAAGTAGGGTTGTTACTAGGAGAGCCATCACTTGCTTGACAAAGGCGCCCTATATGCCCCTGAAACCTTACACTATCAATAATTACACTGTGATTGCTTTAATAAATACCTTGACTATATTATATGGATCCATGGTGTGCTGGCTAAACATTCTTCTCTATCTGGGTCGTTGGTTCGAATCCCAACCACGGCACTACCTGCCTGGAGTTTACATGTTCTCCCTGTGCCTGCGTGGGTTTCCTCCGGGTACTCCGGTTTACTTCCACACTCCAAAGACATGCTCCTGTCTAAGTTGGTCCTAGTAAGTGAGATAAGGACCTTAGATTGTAAGCTCCTTGGGGGCGGGGAGTGATGTTAAGGTACAGCACATATAAAGCGCAGAAACTGACCTATAATAAATACATTGATACCGGTGACCCAGCCGGTTGTGGCCGCAGCGCGTCCCTACTCCGGAATTTTCCCATCAAGGAGTGCAATGGGAATATAACTTGCTATGAAGAGGACCTGTCACTTTGCCCTGAATGGACTGTGGTTGACTCTAGTCTACGTCTCAGCCGGAGACCTGTCACTGCCCTGAATGGACTGCAGTTGACTCCAGACTACATCTCGGCCGGACGTTCAGAGGAAGACGAAGGGTTTGGCTGGTTGCGGCCACAGCAGCCCCCTATCCCGGGCTTTTCCCAGCAAGGAGTACAATGGGAATATAACTTGCTGTGAAGAGGACCTGTCACTTTGCCCTGAATGGAGTTCGGTCGACTCTAGATTACGTCTCGGCCGGATGCTCAGAGAAAGGCTAAGGGTTTGGCCGGTTGCGGCCACAGAGTCCCCCTATCCCAGGCTTTTCCCAGCAAGGAGTGCAACGGGAATATAACTTCCTATGAAGAGGACCTGTCACTGTGCCCTGAATGGACTGCAGTTGCCTCTAGACTACACCTCGGCCGTATGCTGGAACGCTTGGAGGAAGGCGAAGGATGTGGAAACTGACCTTTAATAAGCACATTGACACCTGTTACCCAGCCGGTTGCACCAGAAGTGCTCCCCTACTGCGGACTTTTCCCAGCAAGAAGTGCAATTGGAATATAACTTCCTATGAAGAGGACCTGTCACTTTGCCCTGAATGGACTGTGGTTGACTCTAGTCTACGTCTCAGCCGGACGCTTGGAGAAAAGCAAAGGTTGTGGAAACTGACCTATAACAAATACATTGACACCGGTTACCCAGCCGGTTGCGGACGTTGAACGGATGCTAGGAGAGAGGCAAAGGGTGTGGAAACTGACCTTTAATAAATACATTGACAACGGTTACCCAGCCGGTTATGGCCACAGCACCCCCTTATCCTGGGCTTTTCCCAGCAAGGAGTGCCACGGGAATAAAACCTTTTATGAAGAGGACCTCTGACTTTGCCCTGAATGGAGTTCGGTTGACTCTAGACTACGTCTCGCACGGACGCTCGGAGGAAGGCTAAGGGTGTGGAAAGTGACTTTTAATAAGCACATTGACACCTGTTACCCAGCCGGTTGTGTCCACAGTGCCCCCCTACTGCGGGCTTTTCTCAGCAAGGAGTGCAACGGGAATATAACTACCTATGAAGAGGACCTGTGACTTTGGCTCTAGACTACGTCTCGGCCGGAGGCTCAGAGAAAGGCGAAGGGTGTGGAAACTGACCTATAACAAATACATTGACACCGGTTACCCAGCCGGTTGCGGCCACAGTGCCCCCCTATCCCGGGCTTTTCCCAGCAAGGAGTACAATGGGAATATAACTTGCTGTGAAGAGGACCTGTCACTTTGCCCTGAATGGAGTTCGGTCGACTCTAGATTACGTCTCAGCCGGATGCTCAGAGAAAGGCTAAGGGTTTGGCCGGTTGCGGCCACAGAGTCCCCCTATCCCAGGCTTTTCCCAGCAAGGAGTGCAACGGGAATATAACTTTCCTATGAAGAGGACCTGTCACTGTGCCCTGAATGGACTGCAGTTGCCTCTAGACTACACCTCGGCCGTATGCTGGAACGCTTGGAGGAAGGCGAAGGATGTGGAAACTGACCTTTAATAAGCACATTGACACCTGTTACCCAGCCGGTTGCACCAGAAGTGCTCCCCTACTGCGGACTTTTCCCAGCAAGAAGTGCAATTGGAATATAACTTCCTATGAAGAGGACCTGTCACTTTGTCCTGAATGGACTGTGGTTGACTCTAGTCTACGTCTCAGCCGGACGCTTGGAGAAAGGCAAAGGTTGAGGAAACTGACCTATAACAAATACATTGACACCGGTTACCCAGCCGGTTGCGGCCACAGTGCCCCCCTATCCCGGGCTTTTCCCAGCAAGGAGTGCAATGGGAATATAACTTTCTGTGAAGAGGACCTGTGACTTTGCCCTGAATGGAGTTCGGTTGACTCTAGATTACGTCTCGGCCGGACGCTCGGAGAAAGGCAAAGGGTGTGGAAAGTGACCTATAATAAATACAATAGCACCGGGTAAGGCCACAGCACCCCCCCCCCCCCAAATCTTGGGCTTTTCCCAGCAAGGAGTGCAACAGGAATATAACTCAAAGACCCCATCAGTGTTCCTATGAAGAGGACCTGTCACTTTGCCCCAAATAGACTGCGGTTGACTCTAGACTACATCTCGGCCGGACGCTCAGAGAAAGGCAAAGGGTTTGGCCGGTTGCGGCCACAGTGCCCCCCTATCCCGGGCTTTTCCCAGCAAGGAGTGTACCAGGAATATAACTTCCTATGAAGAGGACCTGTTACTTTGCCCTGAATGGACTGCGGTTGACTCTAGACTACGTCTCGGCCGGATGTTCAGAGAAAGATGAAGGGTTTGGCTGGTTGCGGCCACAGTGCCCCCCTATCCCGGGCTTTTCCCAGCAAGGAGTGTACCAGGAATACAACTTCCTATGAAGAGGACCTGTTACTTTGCCCTGAATGGACTGCGGTTGACTCTAGACTACGTCTCGGCCGGACGTTCAGAGAAAGACGAAGGGTTTGGCCGGTTGCGGCCACAGCACCCCCCTATCCTGGGCTTTTCCCAGCAAGGAGTGCAATGGGAATATAACTTTCTGTGAAGAGGACCTGTGACTTTGCCCTGAATGGAGTTCGGTTGACTCTAGACTACGTCTCGGCCGGACGCTCGGAGAAAGGCTAAGGGTGTGGAAAGTGACCTATAATAAATACAATGGCACCGGTTACGGCCACAGCACCCCCCCCCCCCAATCTTGGGCTTTTCCCAGCAAGGAGTGCAGCAGGAATATAACTTCCTATGAAGAGGACCTGTCACTTTGCCCTGAATGGACCGCGGTTGACTCCAGACTACATCTCGGCCGGACGCTCACAGAAAGACAAAGGGTTTGGCCGGTTGCGGCCACAGCGTCCCCCCATCCCGGGCTTTTCCCAGCAAGGAGGACAACGGGAATATAACTTCCTATGAAGAGGACCTGTCACTTTGCCCTGAATGGACCGCGGTTGACTCCAGACTACGCCTGGGACGTACGCCGAAACGCCTTGAGGAAGACGAAGGGCAATGATCTTACCTGCGATGTCGAAGTCCTCAGCCATGAGTTGACACTTCCTAGACTTTGCCTGACATCAGGGAGAGAGGTGGAGGAATTTCCTATTTCCCGTCTGCTGCCCCCTCCGGCTCTATTGTCATGCAAAAGCCACCCGGCTAACACAGGGAGTTCCGGGACGGGCAAAGGCAGTGACAGCTCCGGCGGAGGAGCGCCGTGCCGTGTTGTACACAAGCTCCACGCCCACTACCACAGGAAACCATCTTCTAAACCTGAGTCACAGCTGATAGCGGCCCAGCCTCGCATCGCCAGGAGAAGGGGGGGGGGTGGGGGAGTCCCTTAGGGCAAAGTCAGCAATCCGCATTAGCAACACCGATGATAAGAGCTAGCAAAGTCCCCCCCCACCAATTCCACCACCACCACCTCACCGCCACATTCATGATATTTTCAAGACTAACAGATCAGGGGGGGACCATACATGCAATGCACGGCACATTCTATTCCGGGCCTGGAAGACGTTGAAGGCGAAGTTCAGGGCTCAGCTTAATGCCCAGCAGGGGGCTCCTACTTGTCTGGCCATGGCATCTGCAAGCACTGCCCAGGCTCTGGGCCCCATATGATGTAAAAAAAAAACACCTGCATGGGCAACAATGTACACTCACCGGCCACTTTATTAGGTACACCCGTTCAAGTTCTCGGTAACACAAATTGCTAATCAGCCAATCACACGGCAGCAACTCAATGCATTGAGGCATCTAGACATGGTGAAGACGACTTGCTGAAGTTCAAACCGAGCATCAGAATGGGGATTGAAGTGACTTTGAACGTGACATGGTTGTTGGTGGCGGACGGGTTTGTGTGAGTATTTCTGGGATTTTCACACACAACCGTCTCTCGGGGTTTACAGAGAATGGTGGGAAAAAAAGAGAAAATATCCAGTGAGCGGCAGTTGTGTGGAGGAAAATGCCTTGTTGAGGTCAGAGGCGAATGGGAAGACTGGTTCCAGGTGATAGAAAGGCAACAGTAACTCAAATAACCACTCGTTACACCCAAGGTATGCAGAATACCATCTCTGAACGCACAACACATCCAACCTTGAAGCAGATGGGCTACAGCAGCAGAAGACCACACCGGGTGCCACTCCTGTCAGCTAAGAACAGGAAACTGAGGCTACAATTGGCACAGGATCACCAAAATTGGACAATAGAAGATTGGAAGAACATTGCCTGGTCTGATGAGTCTGGATTTCAGCTCCGACATTCAGATGGTGGAGTCAGAATTTGGCGCATGGATCCATCCTGCCTTGTATCACCGGTTCAGGCTGGTGGGGGGGGTGTAATGGTGTGGGGGATGGGGTATCACCGGTTCAGGCTGGTGGTGGGGGTGTAATGGTGTGGGGGATGGGGTATCACCGGTTCAGGCTGGTGGGGGGGGTGTAATGGTGTGGGGGATGGGGTATCACCGGTTCAGGCTGGTGGTGGGGGTGTAATGGTGTGGGGGATGGGATATCACTGGTTCAGGCTGGTGGTGGGGGTGTAATGGTGTGGGGGATGGGGTATCACCGGTTCAGGCTGGTGGTGGGGGTGTAATGGTGTGGGGGATGGGGTATCACCGGTTCAGGCTGGTGGTGGGGGTGTAATGGTGTGGGGGGGGGGCGATTATTTCTTGGCACACTTTGGGCCCCTTAGTACCAATTGATCATGGTTTAGACACCACGACCTACCTGAGTATTGTTGCTGACCATGTCCATCCCTTTATGACTACAGTGTCCCCATCTTCTGATGGCTCCTTCCAGCAGGATAATGCACCATGTCACAAAGCTCCAATCATCCCACCACTGGACAATGAGGTCCCTGTCCTCCAATGTCCTCCACACTCACCACATCTCATCCAATAGAGCACCTTTGGGATGTGGTGGAACGGGAGATCGGCATCATGGATGTGCAGCCGACAAATCTGTAGCAACTGTGTGATGTCATCAGGTCACTATGGAGAAAAATCTCTGAGGAACGTTTCCAACACCTTGTTGTATCTATGCCACCAAGAATAAAGGCAAAAAGGGGGTCCAACCCGCTACTAGCAAGGTGTACCTAATAAAGTGGCCGGTGAGTGTATATTGCAAAGTTGAGAACGTCGGCGCTGCATTTTATTCTTTCCATTACAAAGGTTTAATATAAAATAAAATATATAAATCAGCGTCAGGCCAACTCAACTGCTGCATCAGAAAATGCCAGGTGCCCGGCTGTCATGCCGACTCTCTGGCTTCGGGAGCCTAGGACGCAGGTTGGGATTTCTCACTTCGCTCTGATTTTGTTGGCTGCTTCAAGCGACTATAAAGTCGATGTCTGTAACCCAAAGAAGAACGCCAGACAGAAATAACGAGATTCAGATCGAATAACTCATTAACCCTTTGGCTGCCAGAGCTGTTTTTGCTTCTTTTTTTCACATTTTAGGCTTGAAGATTAGTTAAAGTGGTTGTAAACCTCAGACATGAAATCTGAACAAAGCATATGCCTCTATAGTCGGGGGTCTCCAAACTATGGCCCTCCAGTTATTCAGGAACTACAATCCCCATCATGCCTAGTCAGTTCTGTGACTGTGAATGCCACAGTAGAGTTTTACAATGCATCATGGGACGAATCCCCCAATGTACAAGGCTCCAGAGTTCAGCCCCTCAATGCACAAGGCTCCGGAGTTCAGCCCCTCAATGTACAAGGCTCCGGCGTTCAGCCCCTCAATGTACAAGGCTCCGGCGTTCAGCCCCCCAATGCATAAGGCTCTGGTATTCAGCCCCCCCCAGTGCACAAGGCTCCGGCATTCAGCCCCCCCAATGCACAAGACTCTGGCGCTCAGCCCCCCCAATGCAGAAAGCTCCAGCGTTCAGCCCCCCAATGCACAAGGCTCTGGCATTCAGCCCCCCCAGTGCACAAGGCTCTGGCACTCAGCCCCCCCAATGCACAAGGCTCCGGCGTTTAGCCCCCCCAATGCACAAGGCTCTGGTGTTCAGCCCTCCAATGCACAAGACTCTGGCGTTCAGCTCCCCTAATGCACAAGGCTCCAACATTCGGCCCCCCAATGCACAAGGCTCTGGCGCTCAGCCCCCCAATGCACAAAGCTCCGGCGTTCAGCCCCCCAATGCACAAGGCTCTGGCGTTCAGCCCCCAATGCACAAGGATCTGGCATTCAGCCCCCCCAATGCACAAGGCTCTGGCGTTCAGCCCCCCAATGCACAAGGCTCTGGTGTTCAGCCCCCCCCAATGCACAAGACTCTGGCGTTCAGCCCCCCAATGCACAAGGCTCTGGTGTCCAGCCCCCCAATGCACAAGGCTTTGGCTTTCAGCCCCCCCAATGCACAAGGCTCTGGCTTTCAGCCCCCCCAATGCACAAGGCTCTGGCACCCAGCCCCCCAATGCACAAGGCTCTGGCTTTCAGCCCCCCCAATGCACAAGGCTCTGGCTTTCAGCCCCCCCAATGCACAAGGCTCTGGCGTTCAGCCCCCCAATGCACAAGGCATTGGGGTTCAGCCCCCCCAATGCACAAGGCTCCTGCAATCAGCCCGCCAATGCACAAGGCTCCAGCGTTCAGCCCCCCCAATGCACAAGGCTCCGGCATTCAGCCCCCCAATGTACAAAGCTCCGGCGTTCAGCCCCCCAATGCACAAGGCTCTGGTGTTCAGCCCCCCAATGCACAAGGCTCTGGCGTTCAGCCCCCCTAATGCACAAGGCTCTGGCGTTAAGCCCCCCCATGCACAAGGCTCCGGCATTCAGCCTCCCAATGCACAAGGCTCCGGTGTTTAGTCCCCCAATGCACAAGGCTCTGGCGTTCAGCTCCCCAAATTCACAAGGCTCTGGCGTTCAGCCCCCCAATGCACAAGGTCCTGGCAATCAGCCCCCCAATGCACAAGGCTCTGGTGTTCAGCCTCCCCCCAATGCACAAGGCTCCGGCGTTCAGCCCCCCAATGCACAAGGCTCTGGTGTTCAGCCCCCCAATGCACAAGGCTCTGGCGTTCGGCCCCCCTAATGCACAAGGCTCTGGCGTTAAGCCCCCCCATGCACAAGGCTCTGGCGTTCGGCCCCCCTAATGCACAAGGCTCTGGCGTTAAGCCCCCCTAATGCACAAGGCTCTGGCGTTAAGCCCCCCCATGCACAAGGCTCCGGCATTCAGCCTCCCAATGCACAAGGCTCCGGTGTTTAGTCCCCCAATGCACAAGGCTCTGGCGTTCAGCTCCCCAAATTCACAAGGCTCTGGCGTTCAGCCCCCCAATGCACAAGGTCCTGGCAATCAGCCCCCCAATGCACAAGGCTCTGGTGTTCAGCCTCCCCCCCAATGCACAAGGCTCTGGCGTTCAGCCCCCCAATGCACAAGGCTCCGGCGTTCAGCCCCCCAATGCACAAGGCTCCGGTGTTCAGCCCCCCTTATTGCACAAGGCTCTGGCGTTCAGCCCAATGCACAAGGCTCTGGCGTTCAACCCCCCCCAATGCACAAGGCTCCGGCAATCAGCCCCCCAATGCACAAGGCTCCGGCGTTCAGCCCCCCAATGCACAAGGCTCCGGCATTCAGCCCCCCAATGCACAAGGCTCCGGCATTCAGCCCCCCAATGGACAAGGCTCCGGCATTCAGCCCCCCCAATGCACAAAGCTCTGGCATTCAGCCCCCCAATGCACAAGGCTCTGGCGTTCAGCCCCCCAATGTACAAGGCTCTGGCGTTCAGCCTCCCCAATTCACAAGGCTCTGGCGTTCAGCCCCCCAATGTACAAGGCTCTGGCGTTCAGCCCCCCAATGCACAAAGCTCTGGCGTTCAGCCCCCCAATGCACAAGGCTCTGGCGTTCAGCCTCCCCAATGCACAAGGCTCTGGCGTTCAGCCTCCCCATTGCACAAGGCTCTGGCGTTCAGCCCATTGCACAAGGCTCTGGCGTCCAGCCCCCCCAATGCACAAGGCTCTGGCGTTCAGCCTCCCAATGTACAAAGCATTGGAGTTCAGCCCCCCAATGCACAAGGCTCTGGCATTCAGCCCCCCCAATACACAAGGCTCTGGCGTTCTGCCCATTGCACAAGGCTCTGGCGTCCAGCCCCCCCAATGCACAAGGCTCTGGCGTTCAGCCCACTGCACAAGGCTCTGGCATTCAGCCCCCCAATGCACAAGGCTCTGGCGTTTAGCCCCACAATGTACAAGGCTCCGGCGTTCAGCCCCCCAATGCACAAGGCTCCGGCATTCAGCCTCCCAATGTACAAGGCTCCGGCGTTCAGCCCCACAATGTACAAGGCTCCAGCGTTCAGCCCCCCAATGCACAAAACTCCGGCGTTCAGCCCCCCAATGCACAAGGCTTTGGCGTTCAGCCCCCCAATGCACAAGGCTCTGGCGTTCAGCCCCCCAATGCACAAGGCTCTGGCGTTCAGCCCCACAATGTACAAGGCTCCGGTGTTTAGTCCCCCAATGTACAAGGCTCTGGCGTTCAGCCCCCCAATGCACAAGGCTCAGACAAAGCTACTATCACATGTAGAAGGGCCAAATCACTAAGAGACCAGTTGGTCCATAGTGATCACTGAGGGAAGGGAGACTGAGGAAATGCCTCCCCCTGCCTGGCAAAAATGAAACCCTTTGTTGGGTTTGGTGGGCATTATGGATAACAAATGTGACCCATTCGAGTGAATGAGGCCCACGCTGCGATTGGCCGATTGACACCAGAATCTAATATTACCCTTCGAAAAAAAAAATAGAAAAGGACGTAACATGTAAAGGAACAACAAATTTTTCTAGGAATAAGAGCGCCATCTGCTGGAATAATAACAGATCTCCCCACCTCGTCCATTGTCACATTCCGGATTGCTGGATCCCCGCAGAACGTTGGGAGATTCCCTTATTGGCCGATCTTCGTTATTACTGATATAAACTTTCAGGACGATTGTATAATGAAACGTAAAAAAAAAAAAAAAAAAGGTTTGATGTAACTGATCATAAAGTGTTGGCGTTTGACTTGAACGTGTTAGTGTATTCAAATCTGCTAGTACATCTAGCACTACCCTCCCCCCCAGGACGGACAAGGCTGCTGCCTGCTGTGCCCCCTGTTCTCCTTCATCCAGAGTGGGGGGGGAGGGGCGCACTAATACAGGAGGTGTGTTACTGGCCAGATCACCAGGCGATAACAGAGGGGGGAAAAGGCCTAAAAAAAAAAAACAAATGCAGCCGCCAAATCTAATGATTGGTAAACTGTGAAATGTTAAATTTCTGGTGTTTATTGTATCTGTAACAACTTAACCGCTTGCCGACCAGCCGCCACAGTTGTACTGCGGCAACGTGGCGAATCGCCGCCATGTTACGTCGCTTCTATTTCTGGCCACTAGGGGCACGCCCCCCAGGAGCCGTTGTGAGTGCCGGGCGGTCGCTCCCGCGATCGCCTGTGGCATGGCGAGAACCGGGATCTCTGTATGTAAACACACAGATCCCGGTTCTCTGAGGGGAGAAGAGACAGATCGTGTGTTCATACAGAGTATGAACAGCGATCTCTCTCCTCCCCTAGACAGTCCCCTCCCCCCTTCAGTTAGAACACACACCAGGGAACACGGTTAACCCCTTGATCGCCCCCTAGTGTTAACCCCTTCCCTGCCAGTGACATTTTTACAGTAATCAGTGCATTTTTATAGCACTGATCGCTGTATAAATGCCAATGGTCCCAAAAATGTGTCAAAAGTGTCCGATGTGTCCGCCATAATGTCGCAGTCCCGATAAAAATCGCAGATCGCCGCCATTACTAATAACAAAAATAAAAAATAAAAATGCTATAAATCTATCCCCTATTTTGTAGACGCTATAACTTTTGCGCAAACCAATCAATATACGCTTATTGGCCTAAACTGAGGAAAACATTTTCTTTTATTTTTTTAAAAAAAAGGGGGATATTTATTATAGCAAAAAGTACAAAATATTGTGTTTTTTTTTTTTCAAAATTGTCGCTCTTTTTTTGTTTATAGCGGAAAGAAATAAAAACCGCAGAGGTGATCAAATACCACCAAAAGAAAGCTCTATTTGTGGGAAAAAAAGGACGTCAATTTTGTTTGGGTACAGCGTTGCACGACCGCGTAATTGTCAGTTAAAGCAACACAGTGCCGAATCGCAAAAAATGCTCTGGTCATTCAGCAGCCAAATTTTCCGGGGCTGAAGTGGTTAAGGGGCAACTGTGCTTCCAGTTTGAGTGTTAGGAATACATGGGGGTTAGTGTTAGAAATACAAGGAGGGTTAGTGTTAGGAATACGGGGAGGGTCAGTGTTAGGAATACAAGGAGGGTCAGTGTTAGGAATACGGGGAGGGTTAGTGTTAGGAATACGGGGAGGGTCAGTGTTAGGAATACAGAGAAGGTCAGTGTTAGGAATACATGGGGGGTCAGTGTTAGGAATACAAGGAGGGTGTTAGGAATACGGGGAGGGTTAGTGTTAGAAATACAAGGAGGGTTAGTGTTAGGAATACAGAGAAGGTTAGTGTTAGGAATACGGGGAGGGTGTTAGGAATACAAGGAGGGTGTTAGGAATACGGGGAGGGTTAGTGTTAGAAATACAAGGAGGGTTAGTGTTAGGAATACAGAGAAGGTCAGTGTTAGGAATACAAGGAGGGTGTTAGGAATACGGGGAGGGTTGATCCTATGAGGTGCTCTCTGCAATGTGTGATAGGCGGGGGGAAGAGGTGGGGAGGAGCAGTTTTCCATCTTCACCTTGGGCACTGGATGACCTAGTCCTGGCACTGGGTGACCTGGCCCCGGCACTGAATGACCTAGTCCCGGCACTGGATGACCTGGCCCCAGGACTGGATGATCTATTGCTGGCACTGGATGACCTAGTCCCGGCACTGGATGACCTGGCCCCAGGACTGGATGACCTAGTCCCGGCACTGGATGACCTGGCCCCAGGACTGGATGATCTATTGCTGGCACTGGATGACCTAGTCCCAGCACAGGATGACCTAGTCCCGGCACTCAATGACCTAGTCCTGGCACTGGATGACCTGGCCCTGGCACTGAATGACCTAGTCCCGGCACTGGATGACCTGACCCCAGCACTGGATGACCTGGTCCTAGCACTGGATGACCTATTCCTGGCACTGGTTACCTGGTCCCGGCACTGGATGACCTGGTCCTGGCACTGGATGACCTAGTCCCGGCACTGGATGACCTGGCCCCAGGACTGGATGATCTATTGCTGGCACTGGATGACCTAGTCCCGGCACTGGATGACCTGACCCCAGCACTGGATGACCTGGTCCTAGCACTGGATGACCTATTCCTGGCACTGGTTACCTGGTCACGGCACTGGATGACCTAGTCCTGGCACTGGATGACCTAGTCCCGGCACTGGATGACCTATTGCTGGCACTGGATGACCTGGCCCCAGCACTGGATGACCTAGTCCCAGCACAGGATGACCTAGTCCCGGCACTCAATGACCTAGTCCTGGCACTGGATGACCTGGCCCTGGCACTGAATGACCTAGTCCCGGCACTGGATGACCTGACCCCAGCACTGGATGACCTGGTCCTGGCACTGGATGACCTAGTCCCGGCACTGGATGACCTAGTCCCAGCACAGGATGACCTAGTCCCGGCACTCAATGACCTAGTCCTGGCACTGGATGACCTGGCCCTGGCACTGAATGACCTAGTCCCGGCACTGGATGACCTGACCCCAGCACTGGATGACCTGGTCCTGGCACTGGATGACCTAGTCCTGGCACTGGATGACCTAGTCCCAGCACAGGATGACCTAGTCCCGGCACTCAATGACCTAGTCCTGGCACTGGATGACCTGGCCCTGGCACTGAATGACCTAGTCCCGGCACTGGATGACCTGACCCCAGCACTGGATGACCTGGTCCTGGCACTGGATGACCTAGTCCCGGCACTGGATGACCTGGCCCCAGGACTGGATGATCTATTGCTGGCACTGGATGACCTAGTCCCAGCACAGGATGACCTAGTCCCGGCACTCAATGACCTAGTCCTGGCACTGGATGACCTGGCCCTGGCACTGAATGACCTAGTCCCGGCACTGGATGACCTGACCCCAGCACTGGATGACCTGGTCCTAGCACTGGATGACCTATTCCTGGCACTGGTTACCTGGTCCCGGCACTGGATGACCTAGTCCTGGCACTGAATGACCTAGTCCTGGCACTGGATGACCTAGTCCCGGCACTGGATGACCTATTGCTGGCACTGGATGACCTGGCCCCAGCACTGGATGACCTAGTCCCAGCACAGGATGACCTAGTCCCGGCACTCAATGACCTAGTCCTGGCACTGGATGACCTGGCCCTGGCACTGAATGACCTAGTCCTGGCACTGGATGACCTGACCCCAGCACTGGATGACCTGGTCCTAGCACTGGATGACCTATTCCTGGCACTGGTCACCTAGTCCTGGCACTGGATGACCTATTCCCGGCACTGGATGACCTGGCCCCAGGACTGGATGACCTATTGCTGGCACTGGATGACCTGGCCCCAGCACTGGATGACCTAGTCCCGGCACTGGATGACCTGGCCCCAGGACTGGATGACCTGGCCCCAGGACTGGATGACCTAGTCCCGGCACTGGATGACCTGGCCCCGGCACTGGATGACCTGACCCTGGCACTGGATGACCTAGTCCCGGCACTGGCTGACCTGACCCCAGCACTGGATGACCTATTCCTGGCCCTGGATGACCTGGCCCCAGCACTGGATGACCTGGCCCGGCACTGGATGATCTGGTCCTAGCACTGGATGACCTAGTCCTGGCACTGGATGACCTAGTCCCGGCACTGGCTGACTTGGCACTGGATGCCGTGGAGGAGTGAACGTAGCCATCCTCAGCCTGGCATGTTCCTGGCTGATTACCAGGTGAAGATAAAGGAGTAACAATGTAACAATTGGCGTGAAGAAGACGTCGGCCGGGGCAGCCCATGCATCACTCTCCATACACCGGTCATCCTCGCAGAATAAAACTGTCACGGTCGGCCGCCCCGGAACCCGGCAACTCAAATCCCCACCAAACCGCCGGAAACAATTTACCAAACGAGAGGCGGAATGATTTGCGCTAATTACGCGCCTGATTCTGTCAGCGACGCGTTTGATAAATCTCCGTTTTTTAATTCCTAACACAAAAGGCCGGCTTGCGGGAAGAATAACGATCCCTTAATGCGGGAAATAAATAGCCGCGCTGATTTAATGCTTCATTTCCCCGCCTGATATAAAACACACAAAGCGATACAACGGAACGACAAGCCGAGTGATTCCAATAATGGGCCGCGGTGAGGAAACGTCGCCGCGGCGAGTGGCGGGGGAGGCAGACACCTGTGACCGAACGCTTATTTATTTTTTTTACTAATATCTACACTGGAAGCACCTTTTATTGTATCGATTTTCATCGCCCCATCGCGATGCGCTCGGGGGGATTCTTTACATTCGCCGTTTAAACGGCTTCCAGTTACGTTCGATGATTGCGAGATAGATGTACCGAGATTTGATGGAAAGAGCATTAAGCCTGAGACAACAGCTTGAGAATAAAATTGCTTTCCGCCCCCCTCCAAACTCCCGAAATCGTTATTCAGATGAAGGAAGACGTAGGGAGCCTCGTAAAAATAACGGGGCTGATGGGAACATTTCAATGCTGAACGCCAGAAAAGACAACAAATGAAGGCAATTAATACGTCGCTGATTTTGTAAGCACCTAAATGTGACCCGGTATCAGCCCCCTGGGGTCCATGTACAGCAGGGCTGGTATGTGAGCGGAAGAAGCAGCACAAAGGAGTGAATCAGTGTTAACAAAAAAAAAAAAAGAAGCACGCTGACAGGAGGAGAGAGCAGAGGGGGGAGGGGAGCCTGTCTGGAAGCAGGTTGGGGGTGCGCCCGGGATCACCTGCGTTGAATGATGATGATGGCTAGAAGACTGAGGACATCTATCAGCAGGTAGAACACCCACCTGCAGAAATAGACCCCCCCACAAAAAAAATACCTCCCCAGCAACAATAGAGCCCCGCAACGAAATATCCGCCCCAGCAACAATAGATCCACCCGGCAACAACAGACCCCCCACAAGAAAATACCTCCCCAGCAACAGTAGACCCCCCCCCCACAAGAAAATACCTCCCCAGCAACAATAGAGCCCCACAAGAAAATACCTCCCCAGCAACAATAGAGCCCTGCAACGAAATATCCTCCCCAGCCACAATAGATCCACCCAGCAACAAAATACCCCCACCAATGACAATAGATCTCATAGCAGCCAGCATCAATAGATTCCTACCTCAACAGTAGATCCCTCCAAGCTACAACTGACCCCCCAGCATGAGCAACAATAACCCCCCCCCCAGGCAAACAATAGACCCCTCCCCCGAAATAATAGACCCTCCCCACAACAAAATACCCTCCAGCAACAGTAGACTCCTGCAAAAAAGCAGACCCCCCACCAGAAACAATAGATCCACCCTAGCAACAATAGATCTATCCCAGTAACAACAAACACCCACCTGCAGAAATAGACCCCCCACAAGAAAATACCTCCCCAGCAACAATAGAGCCCTGCAACGAAATATCCTCCCCAGCCACAATAGATCCACCCAGCAACAGTAGACCCCCCCCCACAAGAAAATACCTCCCCAGCAACAATAGAGCCCTGCAACAAAATATCCTCCCCAGCAACAATAGATCCACCCGGCAACAATAGACCCCCACAAGAAAATACCTCCCCAGCAACAATAGAGCCCTGCAACGAAATATCCTCCCCAGGCACAATAGTTCCACCCAGCAACAGTAGACCCCCACCAATGACAACAGATCTCCCAGCAGCCAGCATCAATAGATCCCTACCTCAACAGTAGATCCCTCCCAGCTACAACTGACCCCCCAGCATCAGCAACAATAAACCCCCCCTAGGCAAACAATAGACCCCTCCCCCGAAATAATAGACCCCCCCACAAAAAAATACCCTCCAGCAACAGTAGACCCCTGCAACAAAAGACACCCGCCAGCAAGAATAGATCCACCCAAACAACAATAGATCTACCCCAGCAACAACATACCCACATCAGCAACAATAGATCTCCTAGCAGCCAGCATCAATAGATCCCTCCCTCAACAGTAGATCCCTCCCAGCTACAACTGACCCCTCAGCATCAGCAACAATAAACCCCCCCTCAGGCAAACAATAGACCCCTCTCCCGAAATAATAGTCCCCCCCACAACAAAATACTCTCCAGCAACAGCAGACCCCCACCACCAACAATAGATCCACCCCAGCAACAACATACCTCCATCAGCAACAATAAATCTCCTAGCAGCCAGCATCAATAGATCCCTCCCTCAACAGTAGATCCCTTCCAGTTACAACTGACCCCTCAGCATCAGCAACAATAAACCCCCCAAGCTAACAATAGACCCTTCCCCCGAAATAATAGACCTTCCACAACAAAATACTCTCCAGCAACAGTAGACCCCTGCAGCAGCAGACCCCCACCAGCAACAATAGATCTACCCCAGCAACAATAGATCTACCCCCAATCAACATACCCTCATCAGCAACAATAGATCTGCTAGAAGACAGCATCAATTGACCCCTCCCTCATCAGTAGATCCCTCCCAGCTACAATCAACCCCTCAACATCAGCAACAATAAACCCCCCAGGCTAACAATAGACCCTCTTCTGAAATAATAGACCCCCCCACAACAAAATACTCTCCAGCAACATTGGACCCCTGCAACAGCAGACCCCCACCAGCAACAATAGATCTACCCCAGCAACAACATACTCTCATCAGCAACAATAGATCTCCTAGCAGCCAGCATCAATAGATCCCTCCCTCAACAGTAGGTACAAGTGACCCCTCAGCATCAGCAACAATAAACCACCCCAGGCAAACAATAGACCCCTCTCCCGAAATAATAGACCCCCCCACAACAAAATACTCTCCAGCAACAGTAGACCCCTGCAACAGCAGACCCGCACCAGCAACAATAGATCCACCCCAGCAACAATAGATCTACCCCAGCAACAGCATACCCCCATCAGCAACAATAGATCTCCTAGCAGACAGCATCAATCGACCCCTCCCTCATCAGTAGATCCCTCTCAGCTGCAACTGACCCCCCCCCCAGCATCAGCAACAATAGACCCCCCCCCAGGCAAACAGCAGACCCCTGCCCTGCAATCATAGACCCCCACAACAAAATACCCCCCTAGCAACAGTAGACTACTTCAGCAAAAGACCCCCACCAGCAATAATAGATCCACCTCAGCAGCAATAGATCTACCCCCAGCAATAACAGTGTATATATATATATATTAGACATACACAGTATATATGAAAAATAGAAGAAAATAGAAAACGATTTTATTATCCTAGTACAATTTGAAAATGTATTTTGCAGCCAATCGCATTAATTTCTTAGTAACGACAAACGTCTTATATTTTTATATGTGTGTTTTCTATGTGTGATTGAATTACAGTTATTCTATCATTTGTAGTATTTTAACAATCCTAATCATTTATATGAAATCACTGAATCATTTTTATACAGCACACAAGAAAAAACCTTCTTTTGCATATACCATCTATGGCCGACCACTAGGGGGCAGCCTTGTCCTCCATATCACACTCCTTGTGTAGAATTGTGAGCCGGAAATATTCTGCTGCTTTGATACATTATCAGCGTTCAGTATTGTGATCTTCCGTTTACTTTGAGGTTTAGTACATTTTCTTTTATCAGTGGCTGTTCAACTGTAAGGTTAAGTTCCCATTTGTGCGGGCGCGAAAGTGCGTGTAAATCGCACGCCTCTGACACCCGCATGCAAAATGCGCTGCTTTAGGAAAACTATAAAATGCGGTGGAGTTTCCCGCTCACGGAATCGCACGGCACCACGTGGTTTCCACGCAGTCGCATTGTAATCACTTTACAAGTTTAAATCAGTATTTTTTGCTAGAAATTACTTATAATCCCCCCAAACATTATACTTTTTTTTTTTTTTTTTAGCAACTCTAGGAAATATAATGGCGATCGTTGCAGTTTTTTTTTTTTTTTTTTTTGTTACACGATATTTGCGCAGCGGTTTTGCAAACACACACAAAAAAAAAGTTAACCACTTACAGACGAAGATTTACCCCCTTCCTGACCAGGCAGTTTTTTTGCGATACGGCGCTGCGTCGCTTTAACTGACAATTGCGCGGTCGTGCGACGCTGTACCCAAACAAAATTGATAAAATTGACCTCCTTTTTTTCCCCACAAATAGAGCTTTCTTCTGGTGGTATTTGATCACCTCTGCGTTTTTTTGTTTTGTTTTTGTGCTACAAACAAAAAAAGAGCGACAATTTTGAAAAAAAAAAACAATATTTTTTACTTTTGCTATAACAAATATCCAAAAAAAATAAACATTTTTCCTCAGTTTAGGCCGATATGTATTCTTCTACATATTTATGGTAAAAAAATATCGCAATAAGTGTATATTGTTTGGTTTGCGCAAAAGTTATAATGTCTACAAAATAGGGGATATATTTATGGCATTTTTATTATTCTTTTTTTTTTTACCAGTAATGGCGGCGATCTGCGTTTTTTTTTTTTTTTTTTTTAGCGGGACTGCGACATTGCGGCGGACAGATCGGACGCTTTTGACACTTTTTTTGGGACCATTGACATTTATACAGCGATCAAAGCTAAAAAAATCCCACTGATTACTGTATAAATGTCACTGTCAGGGAAGGGGTTAACACTAGGGGGCGATCAAGGGGTTAAATGTAACCTGGGGAGTTGTTTCTAACTGTGGGGGGGGGAGGGGACTGAGTGGGAGTAGAGAGAGATCACTGTTCCTGATCACTAGTTCTCTCTCTACTTCCCTGACAGAACGGGGATCTGTCTGTTTACAATGACAGATCCCTGTCCTGGCTCTTTGAGGAGCGATCGCGGGTTGCCAGTGGACATTGTGGCCACCAGCCATGCGCATCGGCGGCCGCGGGAGAAGAGGTTAACACTAGGGGGCAATCAAAGGGTTTCCTCTCCTAATCCAGCTCTCACCACCATTACAGATCCCCCTCTCCCAGTACAGATCCTCGATCTACCCCCCATTACAGAACCGCCCCCATCCTTTCAGTACAGACTCCAGATTTCCTTTCACAAGCAACACTCACCACCAGTGCAGATCTCCCCCCCACAGTACAGCTCTGCCCCCCCCCCCCAGTACAGCACAGGCTCACGTGATTGGTGTAGATGCCTCCCTTGCTCTGAAGTGACAGACTTTAGGAGCTGCTCCTGCTTTGGGTCCCCCAATGTGGTTGTCAGCGCTTGCTGCTGCACTGTGGATGCTCTGGGGGGGAAATTTGAACCCCCCTATCCCCCTCCTTATCTTCGCCCCAGCCCCTGACCTCCTGTTCTGGTGTAACTAAAATTTCACTTTCTGCTTCAGAGACAGTGATCACCACTCCCCAAGACCGATAGAGAGGGTGAATCTCTCTGCTGGACACACACAGAAATAAAAACCTAACAGGGCTTCTAACCCTTCCTCACCCAGTTGGCTGGAGTTTTGGTAGAGGAGAACCCCAATAAGCCAATATTCGTGGCCTTACTATTATCATTTTGGAAAGTCTTCAACTTGTTTCATTTGTGATGCCCCTATGCATGCTTGTAGCCTTCTTGTGTAGCCACTCCTCCACCACATGTCATGAACCAATCAGAATGTTTCCTGTGCCGCCCTATGTGTGTTGGCGAGTGACAAGACAAGGAGGGTTGGACTGACGTAAAAGTGGTGTAGTCAGGGATTTTTTTCTTAGAGAACAGTTGCAAGAACTCCCCCTTTTGGCTTACCCCTTGTCCCCACCTCTGAGCACCGTCCCTTGGTCCCACCCCCTACCCGCCTCAGAGCACCGTCCCTTGGTCCCACCCCCTACCCGCCTCAGAGCACCGTCCCTTGGTTCCACCCCCTACTCACCTCCAAGCACCGTCCCTTGGTTCCACCCCCTACCCACCTCCGAGCACCGTCCCTTGGTTCCACCCCCTACCCAAGTCTGAGCACCATCTCTTGGTTTCACCCCCTACCCGCCTATGAGCACCCTCTCTTGGTTCCACCCCCTAACCACCTCCGAGCACCATCCCTTGGTTCCACCCCCTACCCACCTCCGAGCACCGTCCCTTTTAGAGAATACAGAACTAAGTAACATTTGTGGTACTGAGTAATTTGTATGGAATTTGTTAATGATAACAAGAAAAGCAGTAAAATAGATCCCATACAGCCAACAATAGACCTCCCCCAGCAACCATAGATCTTCACAGCAACAATGGACCACCCACAACAAAATCCCCCCCCCCCCAGCAAAAATAGACCCCGGAGGAACAACAGATCTCACCACAGACAGCATCAACAGGCCCTCCAGCAGCCAGCTACAGAATAGACTGCTCCCTCAACAGTAGATCCCTCCCAGCAACTGACCCCCCCAGCAACATAAGACCCACCCCCAGCAAAAATAGATCCCATCCAGAAACAATAGGTTCCCCAGCAGCAAAAATAGAACAATAGACCTCCCCAGCAACAATAACACCCCCAAAAACAGATCCGCTCCAGCAACAATAGATCCTCCAGCAACCAGCATTAATGGACACTGTAGCACAACCCATTACATCTTCCCACTACATGCATTCAGTGCTGGCGGTGCTGGAACTGCGTTTCGCCCGCGTTCCCTCTGAAAATAAGCCCTGGGTGTATTTAAAAACTTGCAAATCAAAACATTTGCGTAGCCTCCCATCCAGCAAAACCGCTGGTACAATCATGCTGTGCAAATTTGGGCAAAATCTAAAATGTTCTCCTTCTAGTTCCTCTACAGATTAAATGTTATTTATTCAGTAAAAAAAAAAAAAAAAGCCGTAGTTTGGGAAAATATTGCATTATGCCCACTAGATGGAGCTGAAGATCAAATGAATGCTTAGCTTAGCTCTTTTTTTTTTTTTTATGAATGACTAACCTTCGACCTGTACTGGGCATAGAAGGAGAACATTCGATTTTGCCCCGTCTGCCCAGAACGGAGCAGCTTCACTGGTTACAAATAATTATGTGATTTGGGCGATGTTGGGGCTGCATGTTGACTGCTCTCCCATTGTAAGGAGAGGAACTAAGGCTGTTATACTTCACAGTGGTTATAGTTAGTGATTTCGGCATTACTTCATTGAAATAAGAACCCGCCATTCCAATTACTCGGAACACTCCAAACAAGCTGTGAAATGTCAGGGAACTGATTAACTTGCAGACCTTTTCTTTGTTTAGTCGAACAAGTCCGCCTGTAATTGGTGCTGTCAGACAATAGCTGGAGGATTCAAGTCTGGGCGGGTATTGTCACCCAGCTACAAAATATACTCAATAAAAACTTAAATGAGAACTCCGGGATAAGGAAATAATGTCTAAACCTATCCGTCATGTGTGTTCATCTTCAATCTCCACTTGTTCGGTTTCATTGTAGCTAGTATAATGGGGTGAAGCCTAATTAGACTGGATATAAAAGTATTATGGTCACTTAATGGCACTGACGATACCAGGGAAGAGGTTTTTATTTCCTATAACCCCTAGCTCCCTCTAGTGGCCAAAATACATTGTTTCCTCAAACCATTCTGTTTTTTTATGAATGAATAACATTTGACCTGTTGAGGAAATAGAAGGAGAACGTTCAATGTTGCCCCATTCACACAGAATGAATCACATTATTTGACCCCACCCGGGCATGCGGTTCCTAAAATACTTGGCTTCCTTCCAGCTTGGAGTTAAAGCACAGGGCCTCTGATAAGGCAGTACAGCCGGCCCTCCTGTAGCAGGCCCGGGCCCCATTAGTTTAAAAGGGGGGCCCAGGCACCTGCTGAGCAGGAGGGCTGGCTGTACTGTCTTATTGCAGACACCAATCTTCTGCCTCCCCCTGCAGCGCTGCCGGCTTCTCCTCCTCTCCCTCCCTCTGGATTCACTGCAGGGGGTTTGGTTCTAGCACATGTGCCCCTTCCATCTGCTGTCCGGGCCCCCCCCTTTCCCCTGCAACGCTGCCGGCTTCCCCCTTCTCTTCTCCTGTTGGAAGCTGCTGTAGGCACACAGAGGGATGTCATTTACTGGCCCCTTCCTTTTCTGAATGAACACAGTGATCAATCGGTACCAATCACTCCTGTGTCCATTCATCACTGAAGCACAGTAAACTGTGTTTATTTTGCTTCAGTTTGTGAATAAGCAGGAAGCCTGAGAGCGCTTCCTATTTATTCATCTGTGCAGCTGAGACTGTAGAGAAAAGGACCTCAGTCACTTTTGGCCGGGGGGGCTTGTCACGTAGACTGTATGGGGCTCCCGTGATTTCTAACAGCAGCCCCCTGTTAAAGCAGCCAAAAGAAGGTTGACCTATTGCATTGCGGAATGATTGCTGACAACCCCCATCATGTTTGTTCACCCCCTCCCACATGTTTTTTTTAACTTTATACATCCTAATTTAGCGCTGACATCATAGTGTAGGTGGGTGCAATTGGGCCTCCATCCATTAGGTGGTGCTGTGCCACTATGAAGATGGAGGTGAATCTTGAGAAGGAAATTCCTTGAGAGTTTCCGGAGTTGTCATAGAGGTCGCAGCTGTCTGATTGGACGCTGCAATTTGTGATGATCTCTCTGGCAACCATCTTGGTGTGGAAGTCTATAAATGAGGGTGCCCGCGCCATGCGGGTTGTGCCTGGAGAGAGTGCAAAGATCCCAATTAGTCAGGGAGAGTTATCGGCATAGGGTGAGATTCCTAATTAAATAGGGTCAGTGCAGGGACATCTCTTGATCTCCACAGACGTTCCAATACCCAGAACAGAGATTGGGGATCTCTTTAGTTGTATAGGGTGTCGCTATTGTTTACTCCAGTTCACCACCCCTCCAACGGAAGCCATCCTCTGGAAACAGATTAAGCCTGGAACATGGCCACTCTGCAATACTGTGCCACTGCTGAGTAATATGCTGCAACACTGTGCTTTATTAAAAATAAAAAATGAAAACTCCCATGTACATAAGTATCACAGGCTCCTCCCATGTACATAAGTATCTCAGGCTCCTCCCATGTACATAAGTATCACAGACTCCTCCCATGTACATAAGTATCACAAGCTCCTCCCATGTACATAAGTATCTCAGGCTCCTCCCATGTACATAAGTATCACAGACTCCTCCCATGTACATAAGTATCACAGGCTCCTCCCATATACATAAGTATCTCAGGCTCCTCCCATGTACATAAGTATCACAGGCTCCTCCCATGTACATAAGTATCTCAGGCTCCTCCCATGTACATAAGTATCACAGGCTCCTCCCATGTACATAAGTATCACAGGCTCCTCCCATGTACATAAGTATCTCAGGCTCCTCCCATGTACATAAGTATCACAGGCTCCTCCCATATACATAAGTATCACAGGCTCCTCCCATATACATAAGTATCTCAGGCTCCTCCCATGTACATAAGTATCACAGACTCCTCCCATGTACATAAGTATCACAGGCTCCTCCCATGTACATAAGTATCACAGGCTCCTCCCATGTACATAAGTATCACAGACTCCTCCCATGTACATAAGTATCACAGGCTCCTCCCATGTACATAAGTATCACAGGCTCCTCCCATGTACATAAGTATCACAGACTCCTCCCATGTACATAAGTATCACAGGCTCCTCCCATGTACATAAGTATCACAGCCTTTGCCATGACACTCAAAATTGAGCTCAGGTGCCTCCTGTTTCCACTGATCATCCTTGAGATGTTTCTACAACTTGATTGGAGTCCACCTGTGGTAAATTCAGTTGATTGGACATGATTTGGAAAGGCACACACCTGTCTATAGAAGGTCCCACAGGTAACCGTGCATGTCAGAGCACAAACCAAGCCATGAAGTCCAAGAAATTGTCTGTAGACCTTCGAGACAGGATTGTATGGAGACACAGATCGGGTGATGGGTACAGAAAAATTTCTGCAACATTGAAGGTCCCAACGAGCACAGTGGCCTCCATCATCCATAAATGGAAGACATTTGGAACCACCAGGACTCTTCCTAGAGCGGGCCACCCAGCCACACTGAGCGATCGAGGGAGAAGGGTCGTAGTCAGGGACGTGACCAAGAACCCAATTTTCACTCTGACAGAGCTTCAGCGTTTCTCTGTGGAGAGAGGAGAACCTTCTAAAAGAACAACCAACTTTGCAGCCCTCCACCAATTAGGCCTGTATAGTAGAGTGACCAGACAGAAGCCACTCCTCAGTAAAAGGCACATGACAGCCCGTCTGGAGTTTGCCAAAAGGCACCTGAAGGACTCTCGGAGTCGGACCATGAGGAAAGAAAAATTCTCTGGCCTGATGAAACAAAGATTGAACTCTTTGGCTTAAATAGCAAGTGTCATGTCTGGAGGAAACCAGGCACCGCTCATCACCTGACCAATACCATCCCTACAGTGAAGCATGGTGGTGGCAGCATCATGCTGTGAGGATGTTTTTCAGCGGCAGGAACTGAGAGACTAGTCAGGATCGAGGGAAAGATGAATGCAGCAATGTACAGAGACATTTTTGATGAAAACCTGCTCCAGAGCGCTCTGGACCTCAGACTAGGGCGAAGGTTCATCGTCCAGCAAGACAACGACCCTAAGCACACAGCCAAGATAAAGGAGTGGCTACGGGACAACTCTGTGAATGTCTTTGAGTGGCCCAGCCAGAGCCCAGAATTGAACCCGATTGAACATCTCTGGAGAGATCTGGTAATGGCTGTGCACCGACGCTCCCCATCCAACCTGATGGAGCTTGAGAGGTCCTGAAAAGAAGAATGGGAGAAACTGCCCAAAAATAGGTGTGCCAAGCCTGTAGCCTCATACTCAAAAAGACTGGAGGCTGTAATTGGTGCCAAAGGAGCTTCACCAAAGTATTGAGCTGTTATACTTTTGTACATGGGTGGAGCCTGTGATACTTATGTACATGGGAGGAGTCTGTGATAATTATGTACATGGGAGGAGCCTGTGATACTTATGTACATGGGAGGAGCCTGTGATACTTCTGTACATGGGAGGAGTCTGTGATACTTATGTACATGGGAGGAGCATGTGATACTTATGTACATGGGAGGAGCCTGTGATACTTCTGTACATGGGAGGAGTCTGTGATGCTTATGTACATGGGAGGAGCCTGTGATACTTCTGTACACGGGAGGAGTCTGTGATACTTATGTACATGGGAGGAGTCTGTGATACTTCTGTACACGGGAGGAGTCTGTGATACTTATGTACATGGGAGGAGCCTGTGATACTTATGTACATGGGAGGAGTCTGTGATACTTATGTACATGGGAGGAGCATGTGATACTTATGTACATGGGAGGAGCATGTGATACTTATGTACATGGGAGGAGCCTGTGATACTTATGTACATGGGAGGAGCCTGTGATACTTATGTACATGGGAGGAGTCTGTGATACTTATGTACATGGGAGGAGCCTGTGATACTTATGTACATGGGAGGAGTCTGTGATACTTATGTACATGGGAGGAGCCTGTGATACTTATGTACATGGGAGGAGCCTGTGATACTTATGTACATGGGAGGAGCCTGTGATACTTATGTACATGGGAGGAGCCTGTGATACTTTTGTACATGGGATTTTTTTAATTTTCAATAAATTTGCAAAGATTTCAAACAAACTTCTTTCACGTTGTCATTATGGGGGATTGTTTGTAGAATTTTGAAGAAAATAATACATTTCCATTCCAATGAATGAATCCATTTTGGAATAAGGCTGTAACATAACAGAATGTGGAAAAAAGCTCAGTGAATACTTTCCGAGTGCGCTGTATCTAAAAATTTAAAAAGGTTTCTCGTATAAATAAATAAAAAAAAAAAGAAAAAAAAAGGTTTCCCTTTAAATCCTCCTAATTGAAGTAATTTCTCTCATCTGCTCCTCCAGACGGCCAATGATAAATGAATCTGCCAGTAGGCAGCCAGTAGATCGAAGGTTGAGAGGACACCGGACTGGTTTTTGTGACCAGTCACATTTCAGTGTTCGTCCTGTAACACCCCCCCCCCCTTCAATGTCATATATTTGTCAAATATTTTTTATTTATATATTACGGGTACTTGTATATCATTTTTTTTTCTCGATTTGATAAATCGCACGAGCTTTTGCAGCGGGTTCCCCGGCCAATGAGTTTTAGGGATGGCCGGCCTCCATCTACCTCAGACAGACGGATCTGTGTCAGAGCGGCTTTCCTTTTCAGCTGGAAGCCTGCAGAACAAAAGACAGATTGCAGCCTTTCCACTCCGCGTCACTCAGCCCCCCCCCCCCCCCCCGCCGCTTTATAAAATGGGGCACAGGTTCATTTTTAAGTGTCTTCATGCTGTCACATGCGGCATACATGTGCGTGAATGAGAAGCTCAACCTTGACTGCGCTCATCGCGGCTGGTCGGGGAATTCGCGATCACTAACACAAAAAACACACACAAAAGACTCTACACAAACAGATCCATATGCTGCGCCTGTGCTGTCTGTAGACAGTCTGCTCTGAAGAATTCCTTTAGACACAGAAATGCCATGTGCATACTAAGCATAGTGTCCGAGCCTAACGCACAACTTCCGCCACAAAATATTAAGATGAAAAAAAAAAAAGGCCATTAAAAGATAAAATAACACAACCAGCTTTTGCTGCAATATTCAACTCCAACCCAGAGATTTCCCCCGCAGTACTTTTTTTCTGCCACTAGATGTCTTCAGTCATTCAAATCTCTACCTCTAAGTTAGTGGTCTCTAAACTGTGGCCCATAGGCTGGTTGTGGCTCTTTACTTGCCTTTATCTATTCCTCCCACTGACACCAATGATGGGGCACTATTCCTCCCACTGACACCAATGATGGGACACTATTCCTCCCACTGACACCAATGATGGGGCACTATTCCTCCCACTGACACCAATGATGGGGCACTATTCCTCCCACTGACACCAATGATGGAGCACTATTCCTCCCACTGACACCAATGATGGGGAACTATTCCTCCCACTGACACCAATGATGGGGCACTATTCCTCCCACTGACACCAATGATGGGGAACTATTCCTCTGACTGATACCAATGATGGGGCACTATTCCTCCCACTGACACCAATGATGGGGCACTATTCCTCTCACTGATACCAATGATGGGGCACTATTCCTCCCACTGACACCAATGATGGGGCACTATTCCTCCCACTGACACCAATGATGGGGCACTATTCCTCTCACTGATACCAATGATGGGACACTATTCCTCCCACTGATATCAATGATGGGGTGCTATTCCTCTCGTTGACACCAATGATGGGGCACTATTCCTCCCACTGACACCAATGATGGAGCACTATTCCTCCCACTGACACCAATGATGGGGAACTATTCCTCTGACTGATACCAATGATGGGGCACTATTCCTCCCACTGATACCAATGATGGGGCACTATTCCTCCCACTGACACCAATGATGGGGCACTATTCCTCCCACTGACACCAATGATGGGGAACTATTCCTCCCACTGATAACAATGATGGGGCACTATTCCTTGCACTGACACCAATTATGGGGCACTATTCCTCCCACTGACACCAATGATGGGGAACTATTCTTTGCACTGACACCAATGATGGGGTGCTATTCCTCTCATTGACACCAATGATGGGGCACTATTCCCTCCACTGATACCAATGATGGGGCACTATTCCTCCCACTGATACCAATGATGGGACACTATTCCTCCCCACTGATACCAATGATGGGGCACTATTCCTCCCACTGACACCAATGATGGGACACTATTCCTCCCACTGATACCAATGATGGGGCACTATTCCTCCCACTGATACCAATGATGGGGCACTATTCCTCCCACTGACACCAATGATGGGGAACTATTCTTTGCACTGACACCAATGATGGGGTGCTATTCCTCTCATTGACATCAATGATGGGGCACTATTCCCTCCACTGATACCAATGATGGGGCACTATTCCTCCCACTGACACCAATGATGGGACACTATTCCTCCCCACTGATACCAATGATGGGGCACTATTCCTTGCACTGATACCAATGATGGGGCACTATTCCTCCCCACTGATACCAATGATGGGGCACTATTCCTTGCACTGACACCAATGATGGGGCACTATTCCCTCCACTGATACCAATAATTAGGCACTATTCCTTCCACTGATACCAATAATGGGGCACTATTCCTCCCACTGACACCAATGATGGAGCACTATTCCTTGCACTGACACCAATGATGGGATGCTATTCCTCTCATTGACACCAATGATGGGGCACTATTCCCTCCACTGATACCAATGATGGGGCACTATTCCTCCCACTGATACCAATGATGGGGCACTTGGACATGAAATGTACAATTGGGGGTTTTCCACTGACACACCACTAGGCTTTTCAGTAGATACCACAGAGCTTCCACATTCTTTGACATGAATGCTCGGTACCATTAAGTCTTGACCCTGTGAATGTATCTCCAGTCGGTGATCACATACATTGTATGCGATGTATTATTGGCTTATCTCTCTGTATGTTCTTTTATTGTACACTTATGCCCCGTACACACGGTCGGATTTTCCGATGGAAAATGTGTGATAGGACCTTGTTGTCGGAAATTCCGACCGTGTGTGGGCTCCATCACACATTTTCCATCGGATTTTCCGACACACAAAGTTTGAGAGCAGGCTATAAAATTTTCAGACAACAAAATCCCGATCGTGTGTACACAAATCCGACGGACAAAGTGCCACGCATGCTCAGAATAAATAAAGAGATGAAAGCTATTGGCCACTGCCCCGTTTATAGTCCCGACGTACATGTTTTACGTCACCGCGTTCAGAACGATCGGATTTTCCGACAACTTTGTGTGACCGTGTGTATGCAAGACAAGTTTGAGCCAACATCCGTCGGAAAAAATCCTAGGTTTTTGTTGTTGGAATGTCCGAACAAAGTCCGACCGTGTGTATGGGGCATGAGAATTTGTCTATAAAAATGTATTGGAACGCAATATCTTAGGTCAGGTTTTATGCCTACTTAAGGAGGTTTGTAAAAGGGTACCTTTGAGAGGTTGGAGGGAGCTGAGCAGAATGCAGGAAAGAATTCCAAGAAATGGTAAAGCCCATTGGAAGTGGTGAGTTGGGTGGAGAAGAGGAGAAGTTCCTGTGAAGAGTGGGAACATTTTTGATGGTAGTATCTGGAAATCAGTGAAGAACATGACCTGGCTGGAGAGGGGTAGCATTATAATTTCAAGCCAGAAGTCTGACATCCAATGACCGACAAGAGTAGTGGTACTCAATGAGCCAGAAGAGTGGTGAGGTTGATGAGTTGAGGCTCCCCTTTCATCAGGGTTTAGAAGAATGGAATAAGGACCTGAATAGACTCAAAGGAAATGAGAACTAAATGGATTGATCTGGTACAAAACCTCCTTTTGGATTGGAAAGGTTTTGTTATACATTATTATACGTTGTTATAAATTACACTTCTAATCCCAATCTAAAAGGAGGTTCTACACTGGACTAAATATTGATCCATTTGGTTAGAGCATATCCCTGTTTGGAATATGCACTTCTCTTCCAGATTGCTTGTCTGCCTTTGAACTTGGTCTTGGAATATGGATGACTTCTTCAGATTGTTGCCTGCTTTTAAACTCAGGCTTAGAATATGGACAACTTTTTCAGATGACTGCCTGCCTTTGACCTTGGGCTTGGAAAATACATTTCTCTTCCAGATTGCTATTTGCCTTTGACCTCGGGCTTGGAATATGGACTACTTCAGATTGCTGTCTGCCTTTGACCTCAGGCTTGGAATATGGACTACTTCAGATTGCTGTCTGCCTTTGACCTCAGGCTTGGAATATGGACTACTTCAGATTGCTGTCTGCCTTTGACCTCGGGCTTCGAATATGGACTATCTTTCAGATTGCTGTCTGCCTTTGGCCTCGGGTTTGAAATATGGACAGCTCTTTCAGACTGCTGTCTGCATTTGACCTCGATCTTGGAATATGGACTACTCCTTCAGATTGCTGTCTGCCTTTGACCTTGGGCTTGTAATATGGACAACTCTTTCGAATAGCTGCCTGCCTTTGAGCTCAGGCTTGGAATATGGATGACTATTTCAGATTGCTGCTTAACTTGAACCTTGGGTTTAGAATATGGACTACTTTTTCAAATTGCTGCCTGCCTTCGACCTCTGGCTTGGAAAATGGACTGCTTCTTTAGATTGTTGCCTGCCTTTGACCTCAGACTTGGAATATGGAGGACTCCTTTTGACTGCTGCCTGCCTTTGACCTCTGGCTTGGAATATGGACCACTCTACACCAGACTAAACATTGATCCATTTGGTTAGAGCATATCCCTGTTTGGAATATGCACTTCTCTTCCAGATTGCTTGTCTGCCTTTGAACTTGGTCTTGGACTATGGATGACTCCTTCAGATTTCTGCCTACTTTTAACCTCGGGCTTAGAATATGGACAACTTTTTCAGATGACTGCCTGCCTTTGGGCTTGGAAAATACATTTCTCTTCCAGATTGCTATCTGCCTTTGACATCGGGCTTGGAATATGGACTCCTTCAGATCGCTGTCTGCCTTTGACCTTGGGCTTGGATAATGAACTAATCCTTCCGAATGTTGCCTGTCTTTGATCTGACTTTTTCTGAATTTCACTTTTTTGCTGCCTGCCTTGGCTTTGGACTGTTTCTGTGTCTGCTACCTGCCCTGACCTTGAGTTGTCTCTACCACTACCAGCCTCTGGACTTTTGTATCAATACTCTTCTACTGTCTTTTTTACTCAAAGACAATTATAAAAGAGCTACCAGCTCCCTATGAGATATTTATAATAGCAACAAGTAATAGTAAAAGATGTGCTGCGCTGCAGTTCCAAAAAATAAACCTGTGAACTATAAAGTGTCACAAAGATAAAACGGCGAATAAAAACAGATCAATCTTCAAACAAACTGCAGCTAATGTGCTCCACCACCACCCAAGAGAAACTTGAATCTGCTTACTAAATGGATATGACTCTCAAGTTATAAAGAGCCACATTACGCTTTATACAAAGTCAATTTTGGGCCAGCTTCATCGATTTTTCTATCTATCCGTTGCATGCTTCAGAAGACGTCAGGTATGACGAAACACGTAGGGCAGAGCCTGTTGTGACGTCATCATGTCTTACCTGAAGTTAAGAGGAAAATTGCAATGTTAGCCGGAGTTTGGTCATTTTAAGAACGCTGAGATTTTTATCCAATGTGAGTGTAATTTTATCTACTTCTATTATAGAGCATATGGTTTTCTTTTTCTGGGTACTTACCTTACCTGCACGCATTGACCTCTGAGCTGGTGAGAGAAGTGGTGGCATTTCTCACTGGCGTGAGATCGGTTTCTATAGAGCGGATGGGTAGAAGACCGATGAAGTTACCCAAAATGAACTTATATAAAATGTAATGTGAATTTTTATAACATGAGAGTCATATCCATTTGGTAAACAGATTCAAGGCTCTCTTGGGTGGTGGTGGAGCATATTGACTGCGGTTTGAAGACTGATCCATCTTTTTTCATCATTTTATTACAAGAGTTTTTGCACCTTTGGGACACTTCTGGAACTGTAGCGCAGCACATCTTTTACTATTACACTTTTCTGTTACCATCACTTCATTCCTTGTGAAATTAGGCCAGATACCATAGCATTGTGTACCAAGAGCTGGGGGCAACCACGTACCTGTAGGCCTACTTGCCTTGAGGGAAAGGGTGAATGGTGAAGCAACACTCGCCAGCTATAAATGCTAACCTTTGCATCAGGACGGGTGTCATAACAGTCTATTGAAGTCCTTCAAGTCCTATTCTTCTAAGTCAGCATTTCTCCACCGGGGTGGCGCGGCTCCCTGGGGTGCCATCAAGT
The DNA here is from genome assembly GCA_037953035.1 of Aquarana catesbeiana. Classification (NCBI taxonomy): domain Eukaryota; kingdom Metazoa; phylum Chordata; class Amphibia; order Anura; family Ranidae; genus Aquarana; species Aquarana catesbeiana. Next base: position 49,862 of record JBBHAA010003664.1, on the reverse strand, counting down.
GTCCTCGGGGACAAAATGATAAAAAAACTGTCCCAACTAAGGCAGGCAGTTACGGATTAAATATTTTTACCTACTGGCTCAGGCCTTTTTTTTTAGCAGCGTTGCCGGTTTGTTGCTTTTTAACCACTTCCCCTGGGTTGACATCATATGATGTCGGGGATTTGAAGTGGAGATATCTGCATGACGGGTGCAGCTACAGGCATCATTCAGATATGTTTTTTTTCAGCCGGCGATTCCCTGCAATTTAAAAGACCTTTGGTGCCTCTGGTGCTGGGGCGGTTTACCATAGAGTTGCCTGGGGACCAGATGGTTCCTGGCCAGCTCTATGACCCTTGGGGGCCGGAATCTACGTCATAAATTCACTTCTGGCGCCGGCAGATGTAAACACTGCTGTTTTTTTAGCTGGAAAGCCTGAGATAGATTTTTTCAGGCTTTCCAGCATAGAGGACATACCTGGGGAGTTATAGACCCCCAGATCTCTCAAATAAGAGGACCTGTCATGCCGTATTCCTATTACAAGGGATGTTTACATTCCTTGTAACAGGAATAAAATTGACCAAAAAATATACAAATTAAAGAGAAAGTGTAAAAATTAAAGAATTAAATAAACAATAAAAAAAAAAAAAAAAAAGCAAAGCGCCCTCATCCCCTCATGCTCACATGCAGAAACGAACGCTTATGTAGGTGGTGCCCGCATATGTAAACGATATTCAAATCACACATGTGAGGTATCGTCCCGAACATTAGAGTGAGAGCAATAATTCTAGCACAAGACCTCCTCTTTAACTCTAAACTGGTAGCCTGTAAAAAAGTGTCGCCTATGGAGATTTTTAAGTACCGAAGTTTGGCGCTATTCCACAAATGTGCGCAATTTTAAAGCGTGACATGTTAGGTATCTATTTACTCAACATAACATCATCTTTCACATTATATAAAAAAATTGGGGTAAATATTGTGTTTTGTTTGTTTTAATTCATGAAAGTCTTTTTTTTTCCCCCAAAAAAAGTGTTTGAAAAATTGCTGCGCAAATACCGTGCGACATAAAAAATTGCAATGACCGCCATTTTATTCCCTAGGACAGTGATGGCGAATCTTGGCACCCCAGATGTTTTGGAACTACATTTCCCATGATGCTCAACTACACTGCAGAGTGCATGAGCATCATAGGAAATGTAGTTCCAAAACATCTGGGGTGCCAAGGTTCACCATCACTGCCCTAGGATCTCTGCTAAAATATATATTATATATACCGTATATATATATATATATATATATATATATATATATATATATATATATATATATATATATATATATATATTTATCTAATGCTTGGGGGTTCTGAGTAATTTTCTAGCATAAAAATGAAATTAAATCTTCAAGTACTGTGAAGGCTACTTGAGGCTCCCTCATCCAGCCAACCAATGACGTCATTGGTTGCTAAGGACTTGTCGGGTGCAAGCACGGCTTACAGGAACCACTTGGTACAGGTGCCTACTGGGAACTCAGGGTGCCACTCTTCTGCCTGGCTGTGCAAGCTGTGTAAGCAATGCACGCTGTGAGAGATAGACCAGGAAAAGTCTGGTCAGCGGGCTGCATATGTGCTCCTCTGAGCTCTTGGAGGTACAAGGCTAATTGTGGGCATGGGTAGTAGAGCACAATTACTTTGAATCTGGTACAGTTTTTGGCTTGTAACATCTTTTTTTTTTTTGGAGATCTTGAAGTGATAATATTGCATTTTTAACACCTTTAGCTTTTTGTGTATTTTTTTTTTTTTGCTACCAAGTCTGGGAAACCTGTGCTTACAAATACTGAACTCTGAACGCACAGTTCGGAGTTCAGTATTTTGTAATGCAAAGTTCAGTAGTTTGTAAGGCAGACTTCTCTACCTTACAAAATACTGAACTTTGCACTACAAACTACTGAACTCTGTGTTCAGAGTTCAGTAGTTTGTATCGCAGCATTCATTAGTTTGTACTGTAGTGTTTACCAGTTTATACCGCAGAGTTCATTCGTTTGTACCAGAGCTTTCACTAATTTGTACCGCAGAGTTCATTCGTTTGTACCAGAGCGTTCACTAGTTTGCAAGTTCTCTGAGCTCTTGGAGGTACAAAGCTAATTGCGGGCATGGTGAGTAGAGCACAATTACTTTTAATCTGGTACTGTCATGAATCAGGTGTGACCAGAACTGCGTGGACAGCAACAGAGGAAACCAAACGCATGCAAAATGAAAATATTGTGATTTATTAAGATAAGTAAAAATATAAATACAAACACCTCCAATATAACACAGTGCAGAACAAACCAACTACCAGAGACCCACAAATAACAACAGTCACACAGGTATATACAATAAATGGGGAATACCAGAATCATAAACGTAGCCAGGCCAGGGTCATCAACGGGAGGTCAGCAGATGGGGACAGGGAGCAAACAGGACAGGGAGAGGATGGATGGATCAGGCTGCAGGGCAAGGTAAAGGTAACAGGAACGTAGGAGGGACAGGTTAAGGCACAGGGCACAGGTACCAGGTTCAGAGTCAGGGTCAGGTTTAGCGTTCACAGGTTCAGGTCAGGGCTCAAGGAAGATACCAAGGCAAGTGTGTGTGTGTTTGCCGGGTATTAATACACATCTCCTGCAATCAGGTTTAGGTGACGCCTGATCGCAGGAGATAATGTCGGCTCCACACTGCCGGGAAACACCTGCTGGTGGACGCCAGTACTGCGGCCCAAGAATCAGATAGTGCCACCAGCAGGTGAAACCTTTCCTGACAGTTCCAGACTGCCAGGGGACACCCGCTGGTGGACATCAGTACTGCAAGCCAAATGTCCGACAGTGCCACTAGCAGGTGGAACCTTTCCTGACAGGTACAATTTTTGTCTTGGAACCTTTTTAAATTTTTTGGAGATCTTGAAGTGACATTATTGCTGTGTTACACATTTTTAACACCTTTTGCTGTATGTGTATTTTTCTTAATATAACTGTATGTATGTAATATTGCTACTGAATCTGGGAACTCTGTGTTTATAACTACTGAACTCTGAATGCACAGTTCAGAGTTCAGTATTTTGTAATGCAATTTTCAGTAGTTCGTAAGGCAGATTTCTCTGTGTTCAGAGTTCACTAGTTTATACTGCAGCGTTACCTAGTTTATACCGCAGCGTTCACTAGTTTGTACTGCAGCGTTTACTAGTTTTTACTGCAGAGTCCACTAGTTTGTGCTGCAGCGTTCACTAGTTTGTACCACAGAGTTCACTAGTTTGTACCGCAGAGTACACTAGTTTGCAAGTTCTCTGCGTTACAAACTATGGATCTCTGAACACTGCATTACTGAGCGCTGCCATACAAACTTTTTACATTGACTGGTGTGCCCTGAGATTCTGCCAAATTTTGAAGGATACCTTACCTGGAAAAAGGTTGAAAAACACTGTTCTAAGCCCCAAGGAAGGGGTAGTGTTCTTCCACCTGGAAACATGTTGGAATCATTTTATGTGACTTATTATGAACAATCAAAAGCACTTTGAACTCTTTCACCTTGGTGGTGGTTTGGTAACTATTTGTATATTTATACTATAGGTTGCTTCCAGGTACCCACTGAGGGAGGCCCATGTTTTAGGAGCAGCCTCACCAAAGCCTCATTTGATGACTTTCTTGCATTGGAATAACTACAGAAATCACAGCGCCTCTTAAATGTGTTTTTCCGGAGCTATTTTGGCCAGCAGTCTTTGTATTATCTCCTGCAGTCCCCTGTCATTGAGCAAATAAAGATATTGTCATGGTCCCGGCCTATCACCGCTGATTCATCTCCTGGACCGGAGGTAGCCAGAAACCTGCTAAATATCTCCTTTAGTATAACGACATCTGGCCAGTTGCAGAGCGGAGCGACAAAAAACAAATTATGGTGATATGAGAATAACATGGAGGCCGAGTCCAGAGACTTGGATGGCACAGCGGGTACTGAGTGACAATTTCCTGCACGAAGGCACCGCGCCAGATCTGTACAAAACCGCCTCTAATGATTGAGACCTCGTTCCAGTTACTGCTGTATATTGTATTTGTCACTCAGCAGATGCATCATATCACCTTCCCGTCACTCCGAAACATGGAGTTCAGCCTGGAGAAGACAATCTACAACCAACCAAGTGGTGAACTGAACTGCAGCCTCCCAGCAGCTGAAGAACTGCAAGTCTCAGCAGACCCTGACATTCAGCGAACCCTGACACCCAGCCCTCGTCATGCAGGTGCCCCTTGTAATGCATGTAAAGACAATTTTTTTTCATTTGGACAGAGTGGGGATGGATTTGGCCCTTTTCCAAGTTTTTATTGCTGTCCCCGCTGCTCGGATTCTGTGCAGTGTTATCTGTTTCCATGGTGCAGACAGGCTGGTTGTGGACTCTGTTGTAAAAGTAGGGGGCTGATGACTTAAAAGGTGTGTGTGTGTGTATGTGGGGGGGGGGTTGAAAAAGGACTATGTTATGAAGGGAGGGGAGGGGAGGGACTGAGGACTCTGATCTAGAAGGGGGAGGACTATGTTGTGCAATGGGGGACTGAGGACTCTGATGTGGATGCTGATGTGGAAGGGGGTAGGGGGGCTGAGGTCTTAAAAAGTGTGTGTGTGTGTGTGTGTGTGTAAAGGGGGGGGGGGGGGGGGTAGACTGAGGACTGTGATTTAAAAGGGGGATGGTTGAAAGACATTGTTGTGCAATGTGGGACTGTGGAACTTGATGTATAAGTGGGGTTTAAGGTATCTGATGTGAAAGTGGAGGGAGCAGCGGTTGGGGACTCTGTTGGGAAAGTTGAGGGAGCAGGCAGTTGAGGACTCTGGTGTGAAAGTGGAGTTAGCGGGCAGTTGAGGACTCTGGTGGGAAAGTGGAGGGAGCGGGCAGTTGAGGACTCTGGTGTGAAAGTGGAGTTAGCGGGCAGTTGAGGACTCGTGGGAAAGTGGAGAGAGCGGGCAGTTGAGGACTCTGGTGTGAACGTGGAGTGAGTGGGCAGCTGAGGACTCTGGTGTGTAAGTGGAGGGAGCGGGCAGTTGAGGACTCTGTGTGAAAGTGGAGGGAGTGAGCAGTTGGACTCTGGTGTGAAAGTGGAGGGAGTGAGCAGTTGGACTCTGGTGTGAAAGTGGAGGGAGCGGGCAGTTGAGGACTCTGGTGGGAAAGTGGAGGGAGTGAGCAGTTGGACTCTGGTGTGAAAGTGGAGGGAGTGAGCAGGTTGGACTCCGGTGTGAAAGTGGAGGGAGCAAGCAGTTGAGGGCTCTGGTGTGAAAGTGGAGGGAGCAAGCAGTTGAGGGCTCTGGTGTGAAAGTGGAGGGAGCGAGCAGTTGAGGACTCTGGTGTGTAAGTGGAGGGAGCAAGCAGTTGAGGGCTCTGGTGTGAAAGTGGAGGGAGCAAGCAGTTGAGGACTCTGGTGGGAAAGTGGAGGGAGCAAGCAGTTGAGGACTCTGGTGGGAAAGTGGAGGGAGCAAGCAGTTGAGGACTCTGGTGTGAAAGTGGAGGGAGTGAGCAGTTGAGGACTCTGGTGTGTAAGTGGAGGGAGCAAGCAGTTGAGGACTCTGGTGTGAAAGTGGAGGGAGCAAGCAGTTTGAGGACTCTGGTGTGAAAGTGGAGGGAGTGAGCAGTTGAGGACTCTGGTGTGTAAGTGGAGGGAGCAAGCAGTTGAGGACTCTGCTGTGAAAGTGGAGGGAGCAAGCAGTTGAGGGCTCTGGTGTGAAGTGGAGGGAGCAAGCAGTTGAGGACTCTGGTGGGAAAGTGGAGGGAGCAAGCAGTTGAGGACTCTGGTGGGAAAGTGGAGGGAGCAAGCAGTTGAGGACTCTGGTGTGAAAGTGGAGGGAGCAAGCAGTTGAGGACTCTGGTGTGAAAGTGGAGGGAGCAAACAGTTGAGGACTCTGGTGGAAAGTGGAGGGAGCGGGCAGTTGAGGACTCTGGTGGGAAAGTGGAGGGAGCGGGCAGTTGAGGACTCTGGTGGGAAAGTGGAGGGAGCGGGCAGTTGAGGACTCTGGTGGGAAAGTGGAGGGAGCGAGCAGTTGAGGACTCTGGTGGGAAAGTGGAGGGAGGGGGCAGTTGAAGACTCTGGTGGGAAAGTGGAGGGAGCGGGCAGTTGAGGACTCTGGTGGGAAAGTGGAGGGAGTGGGCAGTTGAGGACTCTGGTGGGAAAGTGGAGGGAGGGGGCAGTTGAAGACTCTGGTGGGAAAGTGGAGGGAGCGGGCAGTTGAGGACTCTGGTGGGAAAGTGGAGGGATGGCAGTTGAGGACTCTGGTGGGAAAGTGGAGGGAGTGAGCAGTTGAGGACTCTGGTGGAAAGTGGAGGGAGGGGGCAGTTGAGGACTCTGGTGGGAAGAAAGTGGAGGGAGCGGGCAGTTGAGGACTCTGGTGGGAAAGTGGAGGGAGTGGGCAGTTGAGGACTCTGGTGGGAAAGTGGAGGGAGTGAGCAGTTGAGGGCTCTGGTGGGAAAGTGGAGGGAGGGGGCAGTTGAGGACTCTGGTGGGAAAGTGGAGGGAGGGGGCAGTTGAGGACTCTGGTGTGAAAGTGAGAGCCCTGTTGTTAACAGAGGGGTGGGGAGCTGCTGGGGGCTCTTATGTGAAAGGATGGTGGGGGGGATGAAGGCTCTGATGGGGGTTGGGGGCATGGAAGATTCTGATTTTAAAGAAGGGAAGTGTGGGGGGGGGGGATACTAAGGGTCTTATGTGAAAGTGTGGGTGAAAACTCTGATTTAAAAGAGGAGGAGTGAGGGCTCTAAGGTAAAGGGGGGGAGAGCTGAGGCAAGGTGGGGGTGGGGACTGAGGACTCCCCACTTTCTGTTGTCACCCCTTTTAATTAGCAACAAACAAATGAAAGCCCAACTCCAGATTTACACTTTTTATAGCGGAATTAAACCCAAAATCCGGCCAGTAAGTCTGCTGTTTTCAAAAGAACAAACTGTCCTGCAGATGTAGCAGTTACAGGGATGAGACAAACCATTTACCACTGACAGGGGTGCTTACAATGATCAACTTTTATTAACCACTTAGGGACCCAGGCCTTTTTCTGACGTTTTGTTGTTTACAAGTAAAAATCTGTATTTTTTTGCTAGAAAATTACTTAGAACCCCCAAACCTTATATATAATTTTTTTTTTTTATCAGAGACCCTAGAGAATAAAATGGCGATCGTTGCAATATTTTATGTCAATCACAGTTTGTTTTTGGAAAGAATACACTTTAATGAATTTTAATGCAAAAAAAAAAAAACACAATATATAACCTAATTTTTTTTTTTTTGTAAAATATAAAAGATGATGTTACGCTGAGTAAATAGATACCTAACATGTCACGCTTTAAAATTGCGCACTCTCCTGGATGGGGAACAAACTACAATACTTAAAAAAATCTCCATAGGCGACATTTTAAACATTTTTACAGAGGAGGTCTAGTGCTAGAATTATTGATCTCGCCTTGAAGTTCGTGGCGACACCTCACGTGTGTGGAGCGAACATCGTTTACATATGAGTGTTCGCGACTTATGTATGCGTTCGCTTCTGTGCACGAGCGCGGATGGTTTACATTTTTTACACTCTCCCTTTCATTTTTTTTTTATCACTTTTATTCCTATTACAAGGAATGTAAACATCTCTTGTAATAGGAATAAGAGATGATAGGTCCTCTTTATGGAGAGATCTGAGGTCTAGAAGACCCCAAATCTTTCCTCTACCTTTTAAAGGAAAAGATCCAAAAAAAAAAAAAAAATTAGATCTTTTGCTTTAAAAAAAAAAAAATTGTTCACCTCCGCCCGGAAGTGATGTCATGACGTCTCTCCGGTCCTCCAAGGCCATAGAGGTGATCAAAGACGATCTGGTCTCTCTTCACCTCTATGGCAAGCCGCGTGAACCGTCGGATCGTTTCCCAGGCTCGCCGGTAAAAGCGGTAAGCCTGAGAAGCACCAGCCAGTGGTGGTGGTGGGGGGGGGAGGGGGATCCCTTCTGCTGCTTCTGAAAGCGATCCAGTGGCTACTTTGCCGCTTGGAATGCTTTCATGAGAAAGAGAATTTCCGGCTGAAAAAAAAAAAGGGATTATGACTGATAGCTTCAACCATAACCCCAGCAAACCACAACGTGTGTGTGTTTATATATAGATATATATATATATATATATATATCTATATATATATATCTATATATATATATAGATATATATATATATATATATATCTATATATATATATATATATATCTATATATATACACACATATTGCGGTCGGCAAGTGGCTGACCACTAGCCATCCCTTCAGTCTTAACCAGCCGTACAGGCTCTTGAATGGCTTACTCTGATTTCACTGTAGACTGTGAGCTTCTCACAATATGCATTAGAAGCTGCAGCAGGTCCACCTCATTTCCTGGCTGGAGGACGTCCAGCTCTTTCTTTTCCAAACCTGACTGTCCCTGGCCCCGCCCCTTTCATTCATTGGATTTCATATGTCTCAGTCATGGAGGCCCAGGTGGGCATTAGCTATGCAAATTCAGCCTGCCTAGGAACGCCCATTCCTCCAGACTGACACCCACCTGTCAAGGCCTTTCTAATATTTGCATAACTCCTCCCAAGAGCCGGCCCACTGCTTGCATACTACCCTGGTACTGTGATGTTTTCAGCAAGCTATGTACAGCACCCTGCCAGCCCCTCCCATCTGCATAGAGAAGCGCGGAGACCCAGTTGATGACATCATTGGGTCTAAAATTAGGTGATCGAAATCCTGTATATAGCTCTACAGGATAGACATGACAAAGTCCAAATGGGCTTTTGCTGCTTAACTGCAGGCAGGAACAGGAAAAGACCTTAGATCAGGCTTTCTCAGCCTTTTAACCCTAGAGGAACCCCAAAAATAATTTTCAGGTCTCAAGGAACCTTTCCTAAAACCGATTCATCAGGACTCTAAAGGAACAATGCCCCTTATATTGGTTGTCAACAGGAAGAATGTACCCCTTAAAGAGGTGCTCAGAATACCACCCTTAAAGACAGTTAAAAAGATGCTTAGTGTCATGCTGCTGGCTTTGATAAGTGGTGCTGAACCTTGAACTCTGTAGGCATCATCAAATAGGTGGTTCATCAGCCACAGCTCAAGGAACCCCGAGCAACCTCTGGAGGAACCTCAGGGTTCCACGGAACTCTGGTTGGGAATGGCTGCCTTAGATGCAGCTACAAACATATAAACATTGCCATTTACTGGTTGATGTAGTTGTTGCACAAAATACAAAATTAATATTGTATTCTAACATAAGGTATGTCACGAAGAATTAAAAAAAATGTTGATGAGGCGGGGGGGATGGGAGGAACCAAAAAAAGACCTTATGGTGGTTTTTACAGTGAGATACATCCATAGCGGTGGCGGGAAAGTAAGTAAAGAGTCGCACGTGGTCCACCCAGCCAGGTAACGATCTGACGCTCGGGTAGCTGCAGATTAGCGAAGATCTTCGACAGCGGCTGAAAGGATCTTCTGTTTGATTTGCCGCTTTGTGGAAAAGAGCAAGAGGGATTTCAGCGCCTGGCGGGGATTGCGGCAGACAAAAGCGTTCCGAGAGGGAGAGCGAATGAGAGGGAAGGGGGATGGCGGGTGTCTTATGAGGAGTGGAGACATTTTATACTTTGGATCCCATTCATCCTCAGGCGAAGCCGGATGGGTATTAAAGGGATCGTCCACATTCCGAGGATTGCGAGGCTGCAAACAGACGCAAGACTGAGGAAAAACGCCGGATTGCGAACACAGCGTCGGAGGAATCCATCTGATACATTGTTTTACCTTTCCTTGTCTATTCTTAAAGTGTATCCACTCGCTGACTGCAATACGTATATATATATATATATATATATATATATATATATATATATATATATATATATATATATATATATATATATATATATATATATATGTGTGTGTATATATATATATATATATGTATGTATATATATATATATATATATATATGTGTGTGTGTGTGTGTTGGGTTTTGCAAGCGGTTATGAATGAAGCTCCCCCCCCCGGTATATATATTTTTTTCAGGTAGTGATTCTCTTTCTCAAGAAAGAAGTCTGAGTAGCTAATTAGCCGCTGGATCACTTTCAGAAGCAGCAGGAGGTGTCCCCCCCCTCCCCCCTGTCCAGCCACTCCCTGGTGTTTCTTATAGACCTGTTGCTACAACTGAAAAATGTGTTTTCTTCCAGATAGATTCGTTATGTTACTTTGTTTCGTTGATTAGTTTCGAAATTCATTTCCTTTTAGTTTCTTTTAATTTGTCTTCCTTTGTGAAATTTTTAACAAACTCCAAATTTTCCGATCGTTTTGAATTCGGATCGGTCGAAAAATGATCAACCGATTCAAAAAAAATTCTGTGTGAAGGATAGCCGGTTGTGAAGAAGCGGGACAGGAAGCCGGCCGCCGCGTCCTTAACAACCAATGACTCTGTCGGCTGTCAGCGGGCTTCCCCACTGACAGCTGAAATGTGAACAAAAGAATGCCGGCAAAACAGTGTGCCCCCCCCCGCCACAGTCCATTCCAGACCCCGAGGAATTTTAAGGGGAACCCCACGCCAAAATTTAGAAAAAAAACGGCGTGGGGTCCAACCCAAAATCCATACCAGACCCTTAACGGAGCATGCAGCCTGACAGGTCTGGAAAGAGGGGGGGTGAGTACCCCCCCTCCTGAACCATACCAGGTCACATGCCCTCAACATGGGGGGGGGGTTGCTATGAGGCCAGGGGGCTCTGCCCCCCCTACCTCAAAGCACCTTGTCCCCATGTTGATGGGCCAATTCCCGACAACCCTGGGCGGTGGTTGTGGGGGTCTGCGGGCGAGGGGCTTATTGGAATCTAGAAGCCCCCTTTGACAAGGGGGCCCCCAGATCCTGGCCCCCCCGTGTGAATGAGTATGGGGTACATAGTAACCCCTACCCATTCACCAAAAAAGTGAATAAAAGACACAACACAAATTTTTGACAATTCCTTTATTAAAAACAAAAAAACAATGTCCCCCGATGTAGATCCATCGTCAATCACGACGCCCACCGCACCCGAAAAAAGAAAAAAAAAAACCTTCAGCCTCGTCGAATCCTATCACTGACTGCCTGCTCTGCTGTCTGACATTTCTTAAATAGTCAATCGATGACGTCAGCTGATGATCCCGATCCCCTGTGATGCCAGCGACCGGGGCATACTGGGCCGATGACGTCACAAGTGGGCGGGCTCACCCGCTGATGTCATCGGGTGGCTCCGCCCCTTCGCTACTGAAGAAATGTCAGACAGGCAGTCGGTGGGAGCCTTCGACGAGGCCGGAGTTCAGCTGTACATTTCAGCTGTCAGTGGGGAAGCCCGCTGACAGCTGATGAGTCATCGGTTGTTAAGGATGCGGCGGCCAGCTCACTCCGGCCCACTCCTTAACAACCAGCTATTCTTCACACAGAATTCGAATCAGTTGATCATTTTTCGACCGGATCGTTCCAAAAATTTGGAATTCGTTAGAAAACGAATAAACAAAACACAACTGAACGTTTTTCAACCTAAATTCGTTACTATGGAGATTTGGATGCATCTGAATCTCTGAATAACCAAAAATGTATCCGAATTTACATTCGGCCCGAAACCAATGGCACGTGTCTAGTTACTCGGGCTTACCGCTTCTACCGGCGAGCTCGGGAAACGATCCGACGCTTCCTGTGGCTGGTCACCAGACCTTCTCTGTTCGCCTCTATGACCTTGGAGGACCGGATTGATGCTTCCTGAAGTAGCGCCATTTCAAAGCTGCACCACTGGGAACAAGGGCTAAAAAGTTCAACCCAAACCAAAAGCTGCTACATTGTTTCAGAGATGAATTCAGTCATTTGTTAGGGCTCATGAAAACTGCAGGTCAAAAACAAAGCTGCTTTTATTTTTCTGCCTCTATTAAAGCTGAAGTCATGAAATCTTGTCTAAATATTGATACTTTGTGTATTTCCTCCACATCTGAGCAGTCATCCAGTGTGAGACTTCCGGTAATAAAGACCGCTTACTGCTGCCCCCCTTTCCTTATGCAGGCGACTGCTCTTGTCTCCGCCCCTTCTGAAGTCTTCTGTAGTGGGTGGAGCCGGTTTGGCCCCTCCCACAGCTCTGCTCTCTCTCCTTGTGCAGAGCAACTGCTCTTGTCTCCGCCCCCTCCTGAAGTCTTCTGTAGTGGGTGGAGCCGGTTTGGCCCCTCCCACAGCTCTGCTCTCTCTCCTTGTGCAGGGCAACTGCTCTTGTCTCCGCCCACTCCTGTAATTTTCTGTAGTGGGTGAAGCCTGCTGGGCCCCTCCCACAGCTCTGCTCTCTCTCCTTGTGCAGGGTGACTGGCCTTGTCTCCGCCCACCGCTTTAATTTTCTGTAGTGGGTGAAGCCTCCTGGGCCCCTCCCACAGCTCTGCTCTCTCTCTCTCCTTGTGCAGGGGGACTGGCCTTGTCTCCGCCCACTCCTGTAATTTTATGTAGTGGGTGGAGCCTTCTAGGCCCCTCCCACAGATTTGCTCTCTCTCCTTGTGCAGGGTGACTGCTCTTGTCTCTGCCCCCTCCTGAAGTTTTCTGCAGTGGGTGGAGCCTGTGGGGCCCCTTCCACAGCTCTGCTCTCTCTCCTTGTGCAGAGGACTAGTCTTGTCTCCGCCCCTCCTGTTGTTTGCTGTAGTGGGTGGAGCCTGTTGGGCCCCTTCCACAGCTCTACTCTCTCTTTGTGCAGGGTGACTGCTCTTGTCTCCGCCCTCGCTTGTACTTTTCTGTAGTGGGTGGAGCCTGTTGGGCCCCTTCCACAACTCTGCTCTCTCTCCTTGTACAGGGTGACTGCTCTTGTCTCTGCCCTCTCCTGAAGTTTTTTGTAGTGGGTGGAGCCTGTTGGGCCTCTCCCACAGCTCTGCTCTCTCTCCTTTGCAGGCAGACTGCTCTTGTCTCCGCCCCTCCTGTTGTTTGCTGTAGTGGGTGGAGCCTGTTGGGCCCCTTCCACAAACCTGCTCCCTCCTCTTGTGCAGGGGACTCGTCTTGTCTCTGCCCCCTCCTGAAGTTTTCTGTAGTGAGCCCCTCCCACAGCTCTACTCTCTCCTTGTGCAGGGTGACTGCTCTTGTCTCCGCCCCGTCCTGTACTTTTCTGTAGTGGGTGGAGCCTGTTAGGCCCCTCCCACAGCTCTACTCTTTCTTTTTGTGCAGAGTGACTGCTCTTGTCTCCGCCCTGTCCTGTACTTTTCTGTAGTGGGTGGAGCCTGTTAGGCCCCTCCCACAGCTCTACTCTCTCTCTTTGTGCAGAGTGACTGCTCTTGTCTCCGCCCCGTCCTGTACTTTTCTGTAGTGGGTGGAGCCTGCGAACCTACGAGAACAGGTACGTGAAAATCAAAAGACCGCCAGGCTGCTGGAAAGGCAGGCTGGGTTTTGTAGTTCCACATCAGACAAAGGCTCACAAGGCTGACAGCTCCTTTACCTGCCTGTAGCCTTCGTATGAGTGTGACGAGGGTCTGATACCATCTCCTGGAGAAGGGATACGCTGCGAACGCCACGGGGGGCCCCTCATCGGATTTCTTTTTATTATATGAAAAGGGAAATAGAGACAAGAAACTGATAAGAGTTGAAGGAGGAGAAGAGATGACAGGCCAGAATTTCTATTACAGGTTTGTACCGTCTCACCGATTAACCGCGGGGTACAACCACAACGTCACATGGACTACAATCCCCCTCCTGGGGTGCGGACCCCCGAGATCTATGGGCCACTCATGCACAGATGATCTGAAGATTTCTATCACAGACCTTTTTTTCTCATTGTATCATTCACAGGAAAGCGCTGATAAGCTTTTAAAACATAAAGGCACCTTAGCGATAAAAATGAAAATTAAACTGTCATGTTGTTATTACCGGGAGACGGCTGATTCATCGACAGCAACCACGAAATGATCATTTCTACACAGCACATGTCCTCAGTGCAGTGTCCTACAGCGGGGGTCTCCAAAGGGCCAGCAATGGGAGGAACAGTGCCCCATCATTGGTATTAGTGGGAGGAATAGTGCCCCATCATTGGTATCAGTGGGTGGAATAGTGCCCCATTGTTGGTATCAGTGGCAGGAATAGTTCCCCATCATTGGCATCAGTGGGAGGAATAGTGTCCCATCATTGGTATCAGTGAGTGGAATAGTGACCCATCATTGGTATCAGTGGGTGGAATAGTGCCCCATTGTTGGTATCAGTGGGAGGAATAGTGCCCCATCATTGGTATCAGTGAGGGGAATAATGCCCCATCATTGGTATCAGTGAGGGGAATAGTGCCCCATCCTTGGTATCAGTGGGAGGAATAGTGCCCCATCATTGGTATCAGCGGGAGGAATAGTGCCCCATCATTGGTGTCAGTGGGAGGAATAGTGCCCCATCATTGGTATCAGTGGGAGGAATAGTGCTTCATCATTGGTGTCAGTGGGAGGAATAGTGCCCCATCATTGGTATCAGCGGGAGGAATAGTGCCCCATCATTGGTGTCAGTGGGAGGAATAGTGCCCCATCATTGGTATCAGTGGGAGGAATAGTGCCCCATCATTGGTATCAGTGGGAGGAATAGTGCCCCATCACTGGTATCAGTGGGAGGAATAGTGTCCCATCATTGGTATCAGTGGGAGGAATAGTGCCCCATCATTGGTGTCAGTGGAAGGAATAGTGCCCCATCACTGGTATCAGTGGGAGGAATAGTGCCCCATCATTGGTATCAGTGGGAGGAATAGTGCCCCATCATTGGTATCAGTGGGAGGAATAGTGCCCCATCATTGGTATCAGTGGGAGGAATAGTGCCCCATCACTGGTATCAGTGGGAGGAATAGTGTCCCATCATTGGTATCAGTGGGAGGAATAGTGCCCCATCATTGGTATCAGTGGGAGGAATAGTGCCCCATCACTGGTATCAGTGGGAGGAATAGTGTCCCATCATTGGTATCAGTGGGAGGAATAGTGCCCCATCATTGGTATCAGTGGGAGGAATAGTGTCCCATCATTGGTATCAGTGGGAGGAATAGTGCCCAATCATTGGTATCAGTGGGAGGAATAGTGCCCCATCATTGGTATCAGTGGGAGGAATAGTGCCCCATCATTGGTATCAGTGGGAGGAATAGTGCCCCATCATTGGTGTCAGTGGAAGGAATAGTGCCCCATCATTGGTGTCAGTGGAAGGAATAGTGCCCCATCACTGGTATCAGTGGGAGGAATAGTGCCCCATCATTGGTATCAGTGGGAGGAATAGTGCCCCATCACTGGTATCAGTGGGAGGAATAGTGTCCCATCATTGGTATCAGTGGGAGGAATAGTGCCCCATCATTGGTATCAGTGGGAGGAATAGTGCCCCATCACTGGTATCAGTGGGAGGAATAGTGTCCCATCATTGGTATCAGTGGGAGGAATAGTGCCCCATCATTGGTATCAGTGGGAGGAATAGTGTCCCATCATTGGTATCAGTGGGAGGAATAGTGCCCAATCATTGGTATCAGTGGGAGGAATAGTGCCCCATCATTGGTATCAGTGGGAGGAATAGTGCCCCATCATTGGTATCAGTGGGAGGAATAGTGCCCCATCATTGGTGTCAGTGGAAGGAATAGTGCCCCATCACTGGTATCAGTGGGAGGAATAGTGCCCCATCATTGGTATCAGTGGGAGGAATAGTGCCCCATCATTGGTATCAGTGGGAGGAATAGTGCCCCATCATTGGTATCAGTGGGAGGAATAGTGCCCCATCATTGGTATCAGTGGGAGGAATAGTGCCCCATCATTGGTATCAGTGGGAGGAATAGTGTCCCATCATTGGTATCAGTGGGAGGAATAGTGCCCCATCATTGGTATCAGTGGGAGGAATAGTGCCCCATCATTGGTATCAGTGGGAGGAATAGTGTCCCATCATTGGTGTCAGTGGGAGGAATAGTGCCCCATCATTGGTGTCAGTGGAAGGAATAGTGCCCCATCATTGGTGTCAGTGGGAGGAATAGTGCCCCATCATTGGTGTCAGTGGGAGGAATAGTGCCCCATCATTGGTGTCAGTGGGAGGAATAGTGTCCCATCATTGGTATCAGTGGGAGGAATAGTGTCCCATCATTGGTATCAGTGGGAGGAATAGCACATAAATCTGATTTATAATGACATTCAGGGGAAATGAACACTCAGTTATACTAATCTTAATATTAATATATTTATTATTACAATGAGTAGACTCGCCTCTCCTGTGCACCTGTCAGAAAGTTTTGTAGAAGAACCAACATTCCATGAAGAATGAATGGGGGATTTACCCCCCCCCCCCAGTATTGATGAGCCCCCCAGGCTAAGCTGTACCCCATGTGACAGTGCATAGTATTAGGTCAATCCAGCGCCATGTGGGGGAGGGGACCCATATTTGCCCCACACCTATAAGAGCGGAGCAGATCAGCGATGGTAAGAAGCCGCGATGAAGGACGTCTTCTATAAAACGTTCGTCTTACTCTGCCTCGTGTACCGTGTGACAGGTGCTCTTTAATCTCCGGAGTCACTAACCATACGAGTGTTGAAGGGCGCATTCCTCACACTCGATGAGCGCTCCCCTGACACCGCGGCCTAAGGAGTGATTGAGACGAACGCCTCATTATATATTGGCTGAGCTTCTCGCCGAAACAAAGGATGCCCGCGGCGCCTGGCTGGCACGGACTCGGCAGCTCTGGACGGTCTCGGCGGCACACAATGATAACTGTCCCCCCTCATTCCCCGGGACCCCCCCAGGGCTATCCCAAGCGCCTCGCTCATTTCATACAGCCAAACAAATCAAGCAAATTTCCTTTCTATTGCTGTCCACAGATCTCTAGATCCCCCCCTTCAGTCTTGCACAGTTGTACCGGCTCCTCTCCTGGACTGAAAGGACTTTCGCTGCACACTGTGAGCTTCTCACAACGTGCATTAGAAGCTGCAGAAAGTCAGATAGAGCCCCGCCCCATTTCCTGGCTGGAGGACATCCAGGGACAAGGGGTGGGCAGAAGGGACGGCTGCCCTGTGCGCAATGGTTTATTGCAGGTGTTGGGGCACCCTGACCCTAACCCTAAGGGAAAGTATATATATATATTATCAAAAGTATTGGGACACCTGCCTTTACACACACATGAACCTTAATGACATCCCAGCCTTAGTCCGTAGGGTTCAATATTGAGTTGGCTCCGCCCTTTGCAGCTTATAACAGCTTCAACTCTTCTGGGAAGGCCGTCCACAAGGTTTAGGAGGGTGTCTATGGGAATGTTTGACCATTCTTCCAGAAGAGCATTTGTGAGGTCAGGCACTGATGTTGGATGAGAAGGCCTGGCTCGCGGTCTCCACTCTAATTCATCTCAAAGGTGTTCTATCGGGTTGAGGTCAGGACTCTGTGCAGGCCAGTCAAGTTCCTCCACCCCTCAAACTCGCTCATCCATGTTTTTTATGGACCTTCTCGTCCAACATCAGTGCCTGACCTCACAAATGCTCTTCTGGAAGAATGGTCAGACATTCCCATAGACACAAGGAAGATAAGTCACTTGAGGTGAGAGGCTGCGATATTTCCTCTCTGTAAAAGAAAATGTAACTCTGAAAGCAAAAAAAGACAAATAATCCGACAGATTGGAAAGAAATAAGTGAAAATCTGCGGGAAGCCTCAGGAAAGCTGCTTCAATCTCTGGAATTCACAGCGGCTGGGTGAGGACTGAGGACTGAGGACTGAGGAGCGGCTGGGTGAGGACTGAGGACTGAGGACTGAGGACTGAGGATCGGCTGGGTGAGGACTGAGGACTGAGGACTGAGGATCGGCTGGGTGAGGACTGAGGACTGAGGACTGAGGATCGGCTGGGTGAGGACTGAGGACTGAGGATCGGCTGACTGGGAATGTGAAAGGCGTTTTATAGGTATAAATGGCTCCTGACTGCCGATACGTTGTGACTCCGGGGAGGGGGCGGGGCTCCGGGGATCTGTCATTCTGCGGATGTTGGCACATCGCAGTTGTATGTCTGACACTGATCCTTCTGATATTTGTATGGAGGTAAGTCATGTGGCCCCCCGGTGTACATATGAATGGGGCCCCACTGTACACATGAATGGGGCCCCGGTGTACACATGAATGGGGCTCCGGTGTACATATGAATGGGGCCCCGGTGTACATATGAATGGGGCTCCGGTGTACATATGAATGGGGCTCCGGTGTACATATGAATGGGGCCCCGGTGTACATATGAATGGGGCTCCGGTGTACATATGAATGGGGCCCCGGTGTACATATGAATGGGGCCCCGGTGTACATATGAATGGGGCCCCGGTGTACATATGAATGGGGCCCCGGTGTACATATGAATGGGGCTCCGGTGTACATATGAATGGGGCCCCGGTGTACATATGAATGGGGCCCCGGTGTACATATGAATGGGGCCCCGGTGTACATATGAATGGGGCCCCGGTGTACATATGAATGGGGCCCCGGTGTACATATGAATGGGGCTCCGGTGTACATATGAATGGGGCCCCGGTGTACATATGAATGGGGCCCCGGTGTACATATGAATGGGGCTCCGGTGTACATATGAATGGGGCCCCGGTGTACATATGAATGGGGCCCCGGTGTACATATGAATGGGGCTCCGGTGTACATATGAATGGGGCCC
This sequence comes from Aquarana catesbeiana, assembly GCA_037953035.1. Classification (NCBI taxonomy): domain Eukaryota; kingdom Metazoa; phylum Chordata; class Amphibia; order Anura; family Ranidae; genus Aquarana; species Aquarana catesbeiana. Next base: position 31,250 of record JBBHAA010003664.1, on the reverse strand, counting down.
CGGTGTACATATGAATGGGGCTCCGGTGTACATATGAATGGGGCCCCGGTGTACATATGAATGGGGCCCCGGTGTACATATGAATGGGGCTCCGGTGTACATATGAATGGGGCCCCGGTGTATATATGAATGGGGCCCCGGTGTATATATGAATGGGGCTCCGGTGTACACATGAATGGGGCTCCGGTGTACATATGAATGGGGCTCCGGTGTACACATGAATGGGGCTCCGGTGTACATATGAATGGGGCCCTGGTGTACATATGAATGGGGCTCCGGTGTACATATGAATGGGGCCCCGGTGTACACATGAATGGGGCTCCGGTGTACATATGAATGGGGCCCTGGTGTACATATGAATGGGGCCCTGGTGTACATATGAATGGGGCCCCGGTGTACATATGAATGTGGCCCCACTGTACATATGAATGGGGCCCCGGTGTATATATGAATGGGGCCCCGGTGTATATATGAATTGGGCCCCGGTGTATATATGAATGGGGCCCCGGTATAAATATGAATGGGGCCCCGGTGTACATATGAATGTGGCCCCACTGTACATATGAATGGGGCCCCGGTGTATATATGAATGGGGCCCCGGTGTATATATGAATTGGGCCCCGGTGTATATATGAATGGGGCCCCGGTGTATATATGAATGGGGCCCCGGTGTATATATGAATGGGGCCCCGGTGTATATATGAATGGGGCCCCGGTGTATATATGAATTGGGCCCCGGTGTATATATGAATGGGGCCCCGGTGTATATATGAATGGGGCCCCGGTGTATATATGAATGGGGCCCCGGTGTATATATGAATTGGGCCCCGGTGTATATATGAATGGGGCCCCGGTGTATATATGAATTGGGCCCCGGTGTATATATGAATGGGGCCCCGGTGTATATATGAATGGGGCCCCGGTGTATATATGAATGGGGCCCCGGTGTATATATGAATTGGGCCCCGGTGTATATATGAATGGGGCCCCGATGTATATATGAATGGGGCCCCGGTGTATATATGAATTGGGCCCCGGTGTATATATGAATGGGGCCCGGTGTATATATGAATTGGGCCCCGGTGTATATATGAATGGGGCCCCGGTGTATATATGAATGGGGCCCCGATGTATATATGAATGGGGCCCCGGTGTATCTTATGTCAAAAATTTCTAAATGCTCCTTTTTCAAATTATGACTCATCCATAAAATTAAATCTGTTTTGTCTTCTTTTAAACAGGGGTTAGTATAGGGATTAAATAGGAACATATTTTACTTATTTAACTTGTAGATACAGAACTAACAATGTTACTTTGTATCTTTCTGTCTCCTGTCTGATCAATGTTTGTAAACAATGTTATGTTCGTATCTTTCTATCTCCTTCTGAACAATGTTTATAAACAAGGTTACTTTGTATCCCTCTATCACCAGTCTGATCATTGTTTACAAACAGTGGGGTTTTTTTTTACTTTAAACTGTACAGTTCAAAATGTGGTGCAGCTCAGCATAGAAACCAATCAGCTTCCAGGTTTTATTGCCAAAGCTTAATCTAACAAGCTGCAGTTCGAAGCTGATTGGCTGCCATGCACAGCTGCACCAGATTCTGCACTCTCCAGTGTTAGTAAACCAAACCCTATGTTACTTTGTATCTCTATATCTCCTGTCTGATCAATGTTTGTAAACAATGTTACTTTGTATTTCTCTATCTCCCCTCTGATCAATGTTTATAAACAATGTTACTTTGTATCTCTCTATCTCCCCTCTGATCAATGTTTATAAACAATGTTACTTTGTATCTCTCTATCTCCTGTCTGATCAATGTTTATAAACAATGTTACTTTGTATTTCTCCATCTCCCGTCTGATCAATGTTTATAGACAATGTTATTTTGTATCTCTCCTCTCTTTGTTTTATAAATAATGTTACTTTGTATCTCCCTAGCTCCTGTCTGATCAATGTTTATAAACAATGTTACTTTGTATCTCTGTCTCCTCTCAGAACAATGTCTATAAACAATGTTACTTGTTATCTTTCTATCTCCCGTCTAATCAATGTTTATAAACAATGTTACTTTGTATCTTTCTGTCTCCTGTCTGATCAATGTTTATAGACAATGTTACTTTGTATATCTCTATCCCCCCCCCCTCTGATCAATGTTTATAAACATTGCAAGCAGCTGACATAAAGTCACATTCAGGTACTTTACACTAGTTGCATTTAAAAAATACATTTTGTGATTATCAATAAATATTGATAATCACAAAATTTATTTTTGCGGATTCTGCATTAATGTGTGTTTGTTTTTATCTCTCTAATTTTCAGTTTTAATTGATAATCTTAAAAAAAAATAAAAAAAAAAAAAAAAAAAAAGGAAAAGAATATTCACCTAAAATGATGAATTATTCACCTAAAATATTCACCTAAAATTATTCACCTAAAATGATGAACTGTTTACCTTTGAAATTGAGTCATTTATTTTTTGCTTGTACAGATTGGAGATTTTGCGGCGAGTGCACAATGGATCCTTCGCTCTGCCAATATAAAGAGTATCGCTTTAAGACGCAGCGCCTGTAAACAGCCTATAAATAATGGAGAGCGTCTCTCATAACCGCAGGTAATACATTTTAGCCACCGCCAGCAGTTTGTACACAATGAGGGGATTTCTGGACGATTGTTAATGCTTGACCTGTAAAGCTGCGAGCTGTCAGGATTGAATAGATATCTACATGAGATTTAATGAGCGATGGAAGTGACAGCCGTGGTAACAGGTTCGCAACTTTGCGGCGGATCAAACTTTTTTTTTTTTTTTTTTTTTTTTATACGAGAAAATTGTTTCTGTTTAGTAATATTTAAAGCTAAGCTCCACCAAACCAATAAATACTCATCAGGAGAGCTGCTTAACCTGCCAAATCCTTTGTATTTGTCCATCCAGTCCTGCAATTTGCACAGCTCTGCCACACAACGCAGTCCTGACAATTGGGCAGGAGACGTGATGATTTTGTGCTGCGGTTTCACTTTCACTTACAGTTCTCCTCCCTATCTGCGCGCTGTGACCGGCCAGCATCGCCGCGCGCAGGCCTATCGCGTTAACGTGCGCACCCCAGAGCACAAACGCAAACGCCTGTACATAAGCAAAGCAGTGGACGGTGTCGGTAGTTTTCATTTTTATTATTATTTACATTATTATTTTTTTACAATTTGTTTAGGAGCCCCGTTGGGGGGCTTTGGTGAAATATTAGGGGGTCTAAACAGACCCCTTGGTGTCTCAGTTTTGAGACAGAGAAAGGGACTGAGGACAGGGATTCCTCAATCCTTTTCTCTGCAGCCTCAGCTGCACTGGACAGTGAATGAATGGGAAGAGCTCTGTGCTGAGCGGCTTCCTGTTCATTCACAAACTGAAGCATAGTACACACAGTTTACTATGCTTCAGTTAAGAATGAACGCAGGAGCGACCGGTACAGATCACTTACTGTGTTCATTCAGAAAAGGAAGGGTCTGGTCAATTAAAAATCGACCCCCTTCCTCGGCTCTCCAATCTGAAAACATCCCAGTAGCCAGTAGGAGAGCAGAGAAGCTGGCAGCACTGCAGGGGGGGAGGGGGTGCCACGGATATGGGGAAATCGGCACTGCACAGGGCGATTAGGGTGTGCCTAGGCACACCTGGCACACCCTGTGCACACGCCTATGCTGGCCAGTAAAAGGGAATTCGGCACAAAAATCAGCTCATCTCTATGTGACTCTGCTCTCTCCTCTATCAGCGTGCCCCCTTGCACTACCTTAGGCTGCTTCCCACTCTCTGTCTGCAAGCCCTGCTGCAAGAGGCTGTTATCATGTCAAATTCAGGAACCTACAGGCACTGCTTGTATTTTAGAAAATAAAGCTAAAGAGGGCCCTCTATTCCCCGCCCCCCCCCTTATCTTAATGACCAGCCTGGCGATCCAGCGTTGTTCCCGCGGCCTCCTGGGCCCCATGATGTGTTTTTATCCCAAAAGGCCGCAGAAGATGTCATTCTGGCTAGAAGTAAGCAGGTGTGGGGAGGGGTCCCCAAAATTAGGTATCCCCCCCCCCCCAAATATCTAATTCTGTAAAAGTGTGTGTGTGTGGGGGGGGGTTATATATAGTTGATGGAGACGGTAAAGTTGTTCAAAACACATATGTGCGGTGACAAAGCCGGTGGGTTTAATGTTCAATGGGCGGCAGCGCTCAGTCCGTACGAATGATCGGGAGTAGGCAGGACCGGCTCATTCATTTGCAACGTTCATTCGCTGATCTCTCCTAGCTAGCATGAACCCGAAAGCGACGTGTAAAAGGTCACTTCCGGTTTCTGGTGACACTTTACCCGACCCCTTGTACCCAGAGAAGAAGCTAATATAAGCACTCCATGAGCTTCAATGGAAGGCAGGGGAGACATCAGGAGTCTAAAAGACCCCTGATAATTCCTGAAACCTGTCTTAAAAATATTATATCACATAGGGTACATATGTCAAACACAAGGCCCATGGGCCGAATCTGACCTGCCAGGCCTTGCAATGTAGGTCTTGCATCCAGTTTTGGAGCCAGAACATGGCAGGGGAGTTGGGGTTGCACATTGTGCATAGCACATCCCTAAACCCTGCATGCAGCACACTCCTAAACTCTGCAATCTGTACACACAAACCCCCCCGAACTCTGCACTCTGTATGTAACACACTTCCAAATGCTGCACATAACGCACCCCTGAACCCTGCACTCTGTATGTAACACATTCCTAAACTCTGCACTCTGTACACACAAAACACCCTGAAATCTGCACTCTGTATGTAACACATTCTTAAACCCTGCACTCTGTACATAGCGCACTCCTGAACTCTGCCCTCTGTACATAACGCACTCCTGAACTCTGCCCTCTGTACATAATGCACTCCTGAACTCTGCACTCTGTACATAACGCACTCCTGAACTCTGCACTCTGTACGTCATGCACTCCTGAACCCTGCACTCTGTACATAATGCAGTCCTGAACCCTGCATTCTGTATATAGCGCACCCCTGAACCCTGCATCCTGTATATAGCGCACCCCTGAACCCTGCATTCTGTATATAGCGCACCCCTGAACCCTGCACTCTGTATATAGCGCACCCCTGAACCCTGCAATCTGTATATAGCGCACCCCTGAACCCTGCAATCTGTATATAGCGCACCCCTGAACCCTGAATTCTGTATATAGCGCACCCCTGAACCCTGAATTCTGTATATAGCGCACCCCTGCATTCTGTACATAGCGCACCCCTGAACCCTACAATCTGTATATAGCGCACTCCTGAACCCTGTAATCTGTATATAGCGCACCCCTGAACCCTGTAATCTGTATATAGCGCACCCCTGAACCCTGAATTCTGTATATAGTGCACCCCTGAACCCTGCAATCTGTATATAGTGCACCCCTGAACCCTGCATTCTGTATATAGCGCACCCCTGAACCCTGCATTCTGTATATAGCACACCCCTGAACACTGCATTCTGTATATAGCTCACCCCTGAACCCTGCATTCTATATATAGCACACCCCTGAACCCTGCATTCTGTATATAGCACACCCCTGAACCCTGCATTCTGTATATAGCGCACCCCTGAACCCTGCATTATGTATATAGCGTACCCCTGAACCCTGCATTCTGTATATAGCACACCCCTGAACCCTGCATTCTGTATATAGCGCACCCCTGAACCCTGCATTCTGTATATAGCACACCCCTGAACCCTGCATTCTGTATATAGCACACCCCTGAACCCTGCATTCTGTATATAGCACACCCCTGAACCCTGCATTCTGTATATAGTGCACCCCTAAACCCTGCATTCTGTATATAGCACACCCCAGCTACAACTGGCTCTTTAAGGGCAACTTTATTGTCGATGTGATCTGCAGTGAAATTGAGTTTGACACCCCTGACATGGGATTTGTTTGTTTTGAGTGAAAGTAAAAAAAAAAAAAATGGAAAACAATTACATCTAAACACCTAAAACCCCTTTCCCAAAAACAGGGAGCCCGCTCTGCCCCACATGCACACACATAAGAGTGTAAACGCACATGTCGGGTGCCTACATAAGAAAACAAGAAAAGAAAGAGACCCCTCAAAGAGTGGTGGGACTTTGAAGGCAACGGAAATCATAATATAAATAAAAAAGCGGGTTTTATTATTACAATTATATAAAATTATACATATTGACAAGAATTAATCCAAATACAAACATGTAGATCAATTTGACAGTAAAAACAATGTTCTGCTGGTGAATGAACAAACGGTGTATTCATATAGTCTTCTACCTGGGCCTACGCGTTTCGGGACTGTTGAGGTCCCTTCATCAGGGGCAAAATGGTAAGCAGACTTTACACTAATAAAACATGAAATATCATAATTAGGTACAATTGTGTTGAACATGTTTACTGCATTTAATATCATTCCAGGAAGGGAGAAAAAAAAAAAAAAAAAAAAAAAAAAAAAAAAAAAAAAAAAAAAAACTACACACCCAAGCATGAACAGGAGAGGAGACCGACCGCCGGAGACACTCTCAGGGGCAGCTACGCATCAGACGCCAGAAAACCAAATAAGGAAACAGGCGTGTCTCTGGCCCCACCTTCTCCACACTGGTCCCAATGTATCACCACAAAAGGGGGACAACGCTACCTCAAAAGTCCCAGCGACCGGGGGATCAGGAAGAGAGAGGAGGGAGAAGAGGAGATTATCTGAAAATACAAAAAAAGGGAGAGGAGAGGAGGCTTTATGTGCTGAGATGTTGGAAAAAAGGGGGCTTATAAAGTAATTGGATGTATGTCTGCAGAAGACGCATAATGACATGCGTCTGAGCAGCAATATGACCATATATTTTGAGAAGCATGCAGATTGCACGGTATGCGGATATTCACAACAAGGAGTTTTTTTTCCCCCTCTCCCTTCCCCCCCCCCCCTTTTTTTTTTTTTTTTTTTTTTTTTTTTTTTTTTTTTTTTTTTTTTTTGTCACGCACAGGCATGCCATGATTTGAGACACACTGTCGATCACTTTTGGGTTACATCTGTCAGCCGCAGCTCTGGCCCCCTCTTGTCCCGCCCGGCGCATGTGGGCCCCCCTGGAACCGTGTGTCCTTCGGGGGGCCTTCTTATGGGTACCCGGAACATACTCGCGGTACGCCTGGCAGTTCTTTTCTGCCAGACCATGCCCGCTATCTATGGTTCCCCTCTTTTGCGTCGGTGGACGGTCTCTGCATGACCCCCCCCCCACGGCCTTACGTTTTTGGGGGGGGTGCCGTGCAGTCCCCGCCCAGGGTCCCTCTGCCCCTGCGAGGTCCATGTGATGACCTTGGTGAACATTCCCCATTATATCTCTTTGTCCATACACCTACTACACACCTCCCCTTCAGGGGTGGTTTGCATTATTTTCCCAGGTACACACTTATGCAGGTGCATCGGTGAAGTGGCTGGTTACCCCCCCATTTTTGAAATTAGAGATGCCCTATGTTTCTGTGCATCTCTCCGCTCCAGCGTTTCTGCTGGAGCGGTACTGCTTTATGTACAGCCCCCTTTGGATAGCAGGGGGAATGATATGATCCCGAGTTGTGTCTGCTTATTGCCATGGTTTCCCTTTCTCAGCGTCTGTTGACGCTGTGGGAATTCCCTGGCATCTACAATTGATCCGAGTTGCGGTATGATTGGCCGAACCCCACGCCAATCATTGCCGCAGCCACTCCCCCTTTCCTCCTCCTACATGACGTCACCACGGGTTCTCCCTTTCAGCGTCTGTCGACGCTGTAGGATTCCTCTGGCACCTGTGAATAACAGGAGCGGCATTATGGTTGGCGGGATCCCACGCCAATCATCGCCGCACCCACTTCCTCCTTCTCCTCTTATACCCCATCCCATTACGCTCGTGCCGGCGTCATTGTCTGACACGGCGGCGGCGATGTAAGGCGGCCAGTAACCACCATACTCAGGTAAGGCTTCTCCTGCACTAGCCTCCAGGATCACCTTCATTTTTATCTTATTTTTGTTACACGAATACGCCCTTCTATGTGCCTGCCATGAGACACCATGATTACACACACTGGCTTGCATTATACTCAACCACCATTTTCTCCACTCCTTTTCAGATTTCCCTAGATGAGGTCTTTACTCACCATTGCAACTACAGTTGAGTTAGCGTTTTTAGTACACTGACTTCTCTTATTTGCTATTGGAGATATTTTCTACATACCAATATTGGGGTAAGTTATGCATGCTGAGATTACTTTCTGAACTCCTTGTTGTGAATATCCGCATACCGTGCAATCTGCATGCTTCTCAAAATATATGGTCATATTGCTGCTCAGACGCATGTCATTATGCGTCTTCTGCAGACATACATCCAATTACTTTATAAGCCCCCTTTTTTCCAACATCTCAGCACATAAAGCCTCCTCTCCTCTCCCTTTTTTTGTATTTTCAGATAATCTCCTCTTCTCCCTCCTCTCTCTTCCTGATCCCCCGGTCGCTGGGACTTTTGAGGTAGCGTTGTCCCCCTTTTGTGGTGATACATTGGGACCAGTGTGGAGAAGGTGGGGCCAGAGACACGCCTGTTTCCTTATTTGGTTTTCTGGCGTCTGATGCGTAGCTGCCCCTGAGAGTGTCTCCGGCGGTCGGTCTCCTCTCCTGTTCATGCTTGGGTGTGTAGTTTTTTTTTTTTTTTTTTTTTTTTTTTTTTTTCTCCCTTCCTGGAATGATATTAAATGCAGTAA
>JBBHAA010003664.1:0-17500 GCA_037953035.1 Aquarana catesbeiana | reverse complement strand
GTATTCCAACATGATAACCACCCCAAACACACCTCCAAGACCATCATTGCCTTGCTAAAGAAGTTGAGGGTAAAGGTGATGGACTGGCCAAGCATGTCTCCAGACCTAAACCCTAATGAGCATCTGTGGGACATCCTCAAACGGAAGGTGGAGGAGCGCAAGGTCTCTAACATCCACCAGCTCTGTGATGTCGCCATGGAGGAGTGGAAGAGGACTCCAGGGGCAACCTGTGAAGCTCTGGTGAACTCCATGCCCAAGAGGGTTAAGGCAGTGCTGGAAAATAATGGTGGCCACACAACATGGGCCCAATTTGGACAATTTCACACCTGAGACCTTGTAACACTAACGAGTCACATGACACCGGGGAGGGAAAATGGCTAATTGGGCCCAATATGGACATTTTCACTTAGGGGTGTACTCACTTTTGTTGCCAGCGGTTTAGACATTAACGGCTGTGTGTTGAGTTATTTTGAGGGGACAGCAAATTTACACTGTTATACAAGCTGTACACTCACTACTTTACATTGTAGCAAAGTGTCATTTCTTCAGTGTTGTCACATGAAAAGATAGAAGAAAATATCTACAAAAATGTGAGGGGTGTACTCACTTTGTGAGATACTGTGTGTGTATATATATATATATATATATATATATATATATATATATATATATATATTGCTTTACAATAAAACTTTTAGTACATGAGAAGGAATTCACAAAGCACTATGGGTTCTTTAGAGTCAGCACAGCAGAAGAAGAAGCTTGCTTTGCAGCCACCTTTGATTGAAAGGGCAGACTCTGCTAAAGAACGAGTCACTGCTGTGATGGCTCATTCTAGATTTGGGCTTCCTTCAGTAAGAGTAGAAGATCTGTAGAGAACCCAGGAGCCAAAGAAATTAGAAGTATAGTGGAAAGGCGAGAACCCGGGTGAAATGTTTATCGAAGTGTCGGACAGATGTCACTGAAGCAGGAGTGACACGTTTTCTGGTGACAGCTGACAAAGGTTCTCTCTGCGGATTATCTAAACCTTCCTGTCATGTCTTTGGGAGGTAAGGGGGGGGGGGGGGATCTCTTCCACAGATGCACAGACAGAAATAAAAAGCCAACAGTGAATACAATCCTTCCTCTTCTATCATTAACGACAGAAAAATGTTTTGTGACGTCTTCCTACATGAGATGTTACTTTCAGATTTTTAGTTTCTTGCTGTACCATATTTTCACAATGATGTTTTTGGAGAGTTTGGTTGGCAATTGGCTGTGTGTTAAGTGCCGCAAGATAAAGCTTTGCTGTACCATTGCTGAGAAAAAATGAAAAACAAGACAAGGTACCTGAGAATATAATGTGTTCCAGTGGCAGCTGGTGCTCCATTTTTTTTTTTTTGGGGGGGGGGGGTTGGTGGCAGCAAACAAGCCACCTGCCACCCAAATCCCCCGTTCAGTCGGTCCATCAGTCAAACCCCCCACCCCCTTATTCGGTCCGTCCATCAGTCAAAATCCCCCCCTCCCCCCCAACGCTCAGTCGATTGGCAAACCACCCACCACAACTTTCGCCCTGTCGCTCACCAGCCCCGCACCTACCCCATCTAGGTTGTGGGCAGCTTCAGTGGCTTCCGCCTGTGTCTCCTCCTTGGCAGCTTCCCCCTGTGTCTCCTCCTTGGCAGCTTCCCCCTGTGTCTCCTCCTTGGCAGCTTCCCCCTGTGTCTCCTCCTTGGCAGCTTCCCTTTGCATCTCCTCGGCAGCTTCCCCCTGTGTCTCCTCCTTGGCAGCTTCCCCCTGTGTCTCCTCCTTGGCAGATTCCCCCTGTGTTTCCTCGGCAGCTTCCCCCTGTGTCTCCTTGGCAGCTTCCCCCTGTGTCTCCTCCTCGGTAGCTTCCCCCTGCGTCTCCTCGGTAGCTTCCCCCTGTGTCTCCTCAGCAGCTTCCCCCTGTGTCTCCTCCTTGGCAGCTTCCCCCTGTGTTTCCTCGGCAGCTTCCCCCTGCGTCTCCCTGGCAGCTTCCCCCTGTGTCTCCTCCTCAGCAGCTTCCCCCTGCGTCTCCTCGGCAGCTTACTCCTGCATCTCCTCGGCAGCTTCCCCCTGCGTCTCCTCCTCAGCAACTTCCCCCTGTGTCTCCTCCTCAGCAACTTCCCCCTGCGTCTCCTTGGCAGCTTCCCCCTGTGTCTCCTCCTCAGCAACTCCCCCCTGCGTCTCCTCCTCAGCAGCTTCCCCCTGTGTCTCCTCCTCAGCAACTTCCCCCTGCGTCTCCTCCTCAGCAGCTTCCCCCTGCGTCTCCTCCTCAGCAGCTTCCCCCTGCGTCTCCTCGGCAGCTTACTCCTGCATCTCCTCAGCAGCTTCCCCCTGTGTCTCCTCCTCAGCAACTTCCCCCTGCGTCTCCTTGGCAGCTTCCCCCTGTGTCTCCTCCTCAGCAACTTCCCCCTGCGTCTCCTTGGCAGCTTCCCCCTGTGTCTCCTCCTCAGCAACTTCCCCTGCGTCTCCTTGGCAGCTTCCCCCTGTGTCTCCTCCTCAGCAGCTTCCCCCTGTGTCTCCTCCTCAGCAGCTTCCCCCTGTGTCTCCTCCTCAGCAGCTTCCCCCTGCGTCTCCTCGGCAGCTTACTCCTGCATCTCCTCAGCAGCTTCCTCCTGTGTCTCCTCCTCAGCAACTTCCCCCTGCGTCTCCTTGGCAGCTTCCCCCTGTGTCTCCTCCTCAGCAACTTCCCCCTGCATCTCCTTGGCAGCTTCCCCCTGTGTCTCCTCCTCAGCAGCTTCCCCCTGTGTCTCCTCCTCAGCAGCTTCCCCCTGTGTCTCCTCCTCAGCAGCTTCCCCCTGCGTCTCCTCGGCAGCTTACTCCTGCATCTCCTCAGCAGCTTCCCCCTGTGTCTCCTCCTCAACAACTTCCCCCTGCGTCTCCTTGGCAGCTTCCCCCTGTGTCTCCTCCTCAGCAACTTCCCCCTGCGTCTCCTTGGCAGCTTCCCCCTGTGTCTCCTCCTCAGCAACTTCCCCCTGCGTCTCCTTGGCAGCTTCCCCCTGTGTCTCCTCCTCAGCAACTTCCCCCTGCGTCTCCTTGGCAGCTTCCCCCTGTGTCTCCTCCTCAGCAGCTTCCCCCTGTGTCTCCTCCTCAGCAGCTTCCCCCTGTGTCTCCTCCTCAGCAGCTTCCCCCTGTGTCTCCTCCTCAGCAGCTTCCCCCTGCGTCTCCTCGGCAGCTTACTCCTGCATCTCCTCGGCAGCTTCCCCCTATGTCTCCTCCTCAGCAACTTCCCCCTGCGTCTCCTTGGCAGCTTCCCCCTGTGTCTCCTCCTTGGCAGCTTCCCCCTGTGTCTCCTCCTCAGCAGCTTCCCCCTGCATCTCCTCAGCAGCTTCCCCCTGCGTCTCCTTGGCAGCTTCCCCCTGTGTCTCCTCCTCAGCAACTTCCCCCTGCGTCTCCTTGGCAGCTTCCCCCTGTGTCTCCTCCTCAGCAACTTCCCCCTGCGTCTCCTTGGCAGCTTCCCCCTGTGTCTCCTCCTCAGCAGCTTCCCCCTGCATCTCCTCAGCAGCTTCCCCCTGCGTCTCCTTGGCAGCTTCCCCCTGCGTCTCCTCCTCGGCGGCCAATACGGTCGCTTCTCCTCTCGCCCAATCGAATTGGGTCTTAGGAGGAGAATCGGGAAGACAAAAGCAAATATTAATTTGCTATTGTCACACAACTGGGTGAGCCCACCCTTTTTTTGAAGCCAATTAGAGCCTCTGGTTTTATTCACGTACTTCAAAAAACAAAATTAAAAAAACATTGAAATCCATGCGTCTGGCGCGCTCGTAGATTAGGGGCCGGGCGCATGGATTGGGGGGGGGGGGCACACCCGCGCCCCTAATGGACGAGCCGCCACTGATGTGTTCAATAAATCATTATGGGTGTAGGAAGAAAAGGAGAAAATAAGAGGAGAAGAACAGAGAGAGGAGAGGGAAGAAATAGAGGAAAGGTCAGAGAGTAAAAAGTAGGAGGAGAGGAGAAGTGGAGGAGAAGAAAGGGTGTAAAAGAGAATGAAGGAGGGAGAAAGAAAGAGAGTAGGCTGAGGAAAGGAGAGGTAAGATGAGCAAAAGAGAGAAGAGAAGAAAAAAAGAGGGGAGAGGGGGGGATATAGAGGAAATGAAGGAGAAATAGAAGAGAAGAGATGAGTAGATAGGACTGTAAGGAAAAAAGAAGAGATGAGTAGATAGGGCTGTAAGGAAAAAAAGAAGAGATGAGTAGATAAGACTGTAAGGAAAAAAAAAGAGATGAGTAGATAGGACTGTAAGGAAAAGAGAAGAGATGAGTAGATAGGACTGTAAGGAAAAAAGAAGAGATGAGTAGATAGGGCTGTAAGGAAAAAAAGAAGAGATGAGTAGATAAGACTGTAAGAAAAAAAAAGAGATGAGTAGATAGGACTGTAAGGAAAAGAGAAGAGATGAGTAGATAGGACTGTAAGGAAAAAAGAAGAGATGAGTAGATAGGGCTGTAAGGAAAAAAAGAAGAGATGAGTAGATAGGACTGTAAGGAAAAAAAAAGAGATGAGTAGATAGGACTGTAAGGAAAAGAGAAGAGATGAGTAGATAGGACTGTAAGGAAAAAAGAAGAGATGAGTAGATAGGACTGTAAGGAAAAAAGAAGAGATGAGTAGATAGGACTGTAAGGAAAAAAGAAGAGATGAGTAGATAGGACTGTAAGGAAAAAAGAAGAGATGAGTGGATAGGATTATAAGGAAAAAAGAAGAGATGAATAGATAGGACTGTAAAGAAAAAAAGAAGAGATGAGTGGATAGGATTGTAAGGGAAAAAAGAGATGAGTAGATAGGACTGTAAGGAAAAAAGAAGAGATGAGTAGATAGGACTGTAAGGAAAAAAGAAGAGATGAGTAGATAGGACTGTAAGAAAAAAAGAAGAGATGAGTAGATAGAACTGTAAGGAAAAAAGAAGAGATGAGTAGATAGGACTGTAAGAAAAAAAGAAGAGATGAGTAGATAGAACTGTAAGGAAAAAAGAAGAGATGAGTAGATAGGACTGTAAGGAAAAAAGAAGAGATGAGTAGATAGGACTGTAAGGAAAAAAGAAGAGATGAGTAGATAGGACTGTAAGGAAAAAAGAAGAGATGAGTAGATAGGACTGTAAGGGAAAAAGAAGAGATGAGTGGATAGGATTGTAAGGGAAAAAAGAGATGAGTAGATAGGACTGTAAGGAAAAAAAGAAGAGATGAGTGGATAGGATTGTAAGGGAAAAAAGAGATGAGTAGATAGGACTGTAAGGAAAAAAAGAAGAGATGAGTAGATAGGACTGTAAGAAAAAAAGAAGAGATGAGTAGATAGGACTGTAAGGAAAAAAGAAGAGATGAGTAGCTAGAACTGTAAGGAAAAAAGAAGAGATGAGTAGATAGGACTGTAAAGAAAAAAAGAAGAGATGAGTAGATAGGACTGTAAGGAAAAAAAGAAGAGATGAGTGGATAGGATTGTAAGGGAAAAAAAGAGATGAGTAGATAGGACTGTAAGAAAAAAAGAAGAGACGAGTAGATAGGACTGTAAGGAAAAAAGAAGAGATGAGTAGATAGGACTGTAAGGAAAAAGGAGAAGAGATGAGTAGATAGGACTGTAAGAAAAAAAGAAGAGATGAGTAGATAGGACTGTAAGGAAAAAAGAAGAGATGAGTAGATAGGACTGTAAGGAAAAAAGAAGAGATGAGTAGATAGGACTGTAAGGAAAAAAGAGAAGAGATGAGTAGATAGGACTGTAAGAAAAAAAGAAGAGATGAGTAGATAGGACTGTAAGGAAAAAAGAAGAGATGAGTAGATAGGACTGTAAGGAAAAAAAAAGAAGAGCGGGAGGAAAGGAGAGTAAGGAAAGAGAAAAAAGGAAGAAAGGGAAGCAGAAAAAGTGATGAAGGAAAAGAGGGTTTGGAAGGAAAGAATAGAAAAGAACACAAAGAATAAATGAAGGGAAGGAAGGAGCACGGGCTCCTCTCATATCTTTATGACTTGGCAGATGCCTCGTTTGCCATGCCGGTTGATCCGGCGGTGGATCGGCGCACACAATCTATTATTGATCCCTATGAGTCTCTGATGATCTTTATTTCCTGTAATCCCTTCATTCCCTCGGCTTGCTCTTTGTTAGCAGATCTGACCTGAACGTTTCCGGCGTGTTCCAGTTTATTTCTGTCTATGACAGCGGCCTGGCACAATGCTGGGGGGGGGGGTTTAATTCCCCAATCCGGTTCCTCTGCCACCAGCGGTCCCTGTCGGCGTGGGCGTGTGCCGGGGGGTAATGAGCTCTCGGTATTGGCAGTACAGTCACGGTGTGTTTACATGTTCTGTGCTGCTCTCATGCTCCTCCGAGACCCGCCACACAAAATCTAGGAAGATTCGCCTCCCCGTCTGCCATCCAGCGGCTGAAAACGCTGCAATAGCGACTTCTCAAGGTCAGCGTCACCCAATGACATGTTGATAATTAAGTGAATAGCACCAGGGACACGCAGCTCGCCCCTTGGGGAATTACGACTCGCCTGCCTTGGACATCTGGATGTGTTACAATTCCTGCCAAATGCAAAAGCACCTTTATGTATGAGAGTGGGGGGGGGGGGGGCAAAATATTGGGGGCACCTGCTTGTTACAGCAGAACTTCACCTAAAAAAGGAATGTCCATTCGCTCATAGATGAGCATAGTGGATGTTTGCCCCCAACCCCCCCCCCCCACTTCACTTCCCCAACCTGAAATCTCCTGGGACACGTCACGCACCCCAGGAGGCTGCGGCTCCATTCAGAGAGCACAGCACGACGCATGCATGCGCAGTGGGAGAGCCGACTGTGAGCCCATAGGAATTCACAGCCGGTGTTCTGCCGAGAAAGTTCCCCTCGGCGGATAAGGATCCCCCTCTACTGCGCAGGCGCCCTGAAGTAAGTGGTAAATCTGATGGGGACTCTGATGTAAGAGGTGACTCTGATGGGGACCCTGAAGTAAGGGGGGACTTTGGTAGGGACCATTATATAAGGGGTGACTCTGATGGGGACCCTGATAAGAGGGGTAACTCTGATGGGGACCATCATGTAAGGGGTGACTCTGATGGGGACCCTGAAGTAAGGGGTAACTCTGATGGGGACCCTGATGTAAGGGGTAACTCTGATGGGGACCCTGATGTAAGGGGTAACTCTGATGGGGACCATCATGTAAGGGGTGACTCTGATGGGGACCCTGAAGTAAGGAGTGACTCTGATGGGGACACTGATGTAAATGGTGACTCTGATGGAGACACTGATATAAGGGGTGACTCTGATGGGGACCCTGATGTAAGGGGTAACTCTGATGGGGATCCTGATGTAAGGGGGTAACTCTGATGGGGACCATCATGTAAGGGGTGACTCTGATGTGGACCATGATGTAAGGGGTGACTCTGATGGGGACCCTGATGTATGGGGTTACTCTGATGGGGACATTGATGTAAGGGGTGACTCTGATGGGGACCTTGTTGTAAGGGGTGACTCTGATGGGGACCCTGATGCATGGGGTGACTCTGATGGGGACCCTGATGTAAGGGGTGACTCTGATGGGGACCATGATGAAGGGGGGGCGCTGATGGGGACTCTGATGTAAGGGGTGACTCTGATGGGGACCCTGATGTAAGGGGTGACTCTGATGGGGACCCTGATGTAAGGTGTGACTCTGATGGGGACCCTGATGAAAGGGGTGACTCTGATGGGGACCCTGATGTAAGGTGTGACTCTGATGGGGACCCTGATGTAAGGTGTGACTCTGATGGGGACCCTGATGTAAGGGGTGACTCTGATGGGGACCCTGATGTAAGGGGTGACTCTGATGGGGACCCTGATGTAAGGGGTGACTCTGATGGGGACCCTGATGTAAGGTGTGACTCTGATGGGGACCCTGATGAAAGGGGTGACTCTGATGGGGACCCTGATGTAAGGTGTGACTCTGATGGGGACCCTGATGTAAGGTGTGACTCTGATGGGGACCCTGATGTAAGGGGTGACTCTGATGGGGACCCTGATGTAAGGGGTGACTCTGATGGGGACCCTGATGCTCTGATGGGGACTGATATTACGGCAAGCACTGATGGGGGGGCTTCCTACTGAAAAGCATGGAGACCCCTCCCCCAGGGAGTCACAATGAACACGTACGATTGGCCACACACGTATGGAGACCCCTCCCCCGGGGAGTCACAATGAACACGTACGATTGGCCACACACGTATGGAGACCCCTCCCCCAGGGAGTCACAATGAACACGTATGATTGGCCACACACGTATGGAGACCCCTCCCCCGGGGAGTCACAATGAACACGTACGATTGGCCACACACGTATGGAGACCCCTCCCCCAGTGAGTCACAATGAACACGTACGATTGGCCACACACGTATGGAGTCCCCGGTACGCTCAGCCAACTCATTCATATACAATTTGTTCGGTGACCAAAATCCTTGTGCCGTAAAATGTGGAGCTGAACTCCCAAAACCAGCTCTAGGAAGCCACAAAGTAACGCAGAGGGAATGGAAGGAATTTGTTTAGTAAATCTGGTCTCTCCTGATACATTGTATCTCCGCATTGTGGGCAGCTCTATGAGCCATGAAGCCACAGATCTTCCTCCACTCATTAGCCATACAATGTGAGTATCTAGGTTGGCGCTCGGGGCGATGCGGTATGGATCCGTGTCATGAGGATGGGCTGAGCTCTGCGATCCTCACAGCAGTAAACAGACTGAAAATAATATGAAAGAGAAAAAAAAAACTGTTTGTATAGACATTAGATGAAGAGACATCATAAATAATATTACAATGGAAATTATTTTTCCATTTTTTTCTTTTTATTGGAAGTGCCGGGAAGAACCTCCATTAGGCACTTACTGCTTGTGATAGGGACTTCCTGTTCCCAGAATACAACATGAAGTGAGGAAAATTCTAACCAGTGGGGACGCCGGCAACAATAAAAACGGAGACAGCTCAAAGAAAACAATCTGGGCGCAAACCAAGAACTGTCCTGTGTTGTAAGGTATAGGCCGCTCGCATGCATGACGCAGCATGGCCTGAAGTGGCTTCATTGGAAAACAAAATATGGTACAGCAAATTGTGAGCACTCACTCTACACCAGCCATCCTGAACAAGAGTTCCTCCAGAGGTTGCTAGGAGTTCCTTGTGATGTGGCTGATTGTCCTCCTATCTGGTGGTATCTGCTTAGATCCAAGAGCATTCTTTCCACTGATCACCAATGTAAGGAACATTCTTCTCACTGATCACCAATGTAAGGAACATTCTTCTCACTGATCACCAATGTAAGGGACATTCTTCTCACTGATCACCAATGTAAGGAACATTCTTCTCACTGATCACCAATGTAAGGAACATTCTTCTCACTGATCACCAATGTAAGGAACATTCTTCTTACTGATCACCAATGTAAGGAACATTCTTCTCACTGATCACCAATGTAAGGAACATTCTTCTCACTGATCACCAATGTAAGGAACATTCTTCTCACTGATCACCAATGTAAGGAACATTCTTCTCACTGATCACCAATGTAAGGAACATTCTTCTCACCGATCACCAATGTAAGGAACATTCTTCTCACTGATCACCAATGTAAGGAACATTCTTCTCACTGATCACCAATGTAAGGAACATTCTTCTCACCGATCACCAATGTAAGGAACATTCTTCTCACTGATCACCAATGTAAGGAACATTCTTCTCACTGATCACCAATGTAAGGAACATTCTTCTCACTGATCACCAATATAAGGAGCATTCTTCTCACTGATCACCAATGTAAGGAACATTCTTCTCACTGATCACCAATGTAAGGAACATTCTTCTCACTGATCACCAATGTAAGGAACATTCTTCTCACTGATCACCAATGTAAGGAACATTCTTCTCAGTGATCACCAATGTAAGGAACATTCTTCTCACTGATCACCAATGTAAGGAACATTCTTCTCACTGATCACCAATGTAAGGAACATTCTTCTCACTGACCACCAATGTAAGGAACATTCTTCCCACTGATCACCAATGTAAGGAACATTCTTCTCACTGATCACCAATGTAAGGAACATTCTTCCCACTGATCACCAATGTAAGGAACATTCTTCTCACTGATCACCAATGTAAGGGACATTCTTCTCACTGATCACCAATGCAAGGAACATTCTTCCCACTGATCACCAATGTAAGGAACATTCTTCTCACTGATCACCAATGTAAGGGACATTCTTCTCACTGATCACCAATGTAAGGAGCATTCTTCTCACTGATCACCAATGTAAGGAACATTCTTCTCACTGATCACCAATGTAAGGAACATTCTTCTCACTGATCACCAATGTAAGGAACATTCTTCCCACTAGTATCTGGATGACGGGTGCAGCTACAGGCATCATCCAGATATCTTTGTTTTCAGCTGGCGATTCCATGTAATGTAAAAGCAGTCCCATCGGATATTCAGTCACTGGATTGCTTTTACAAGCAGCAAGAGGGGACGCCCTCCCCCCCCCCCCCTAGCCTTTCCGGTCTCTCCCATGTGACTGGGAGCCCGGATTACCATAGAGCTGGCTGCGGACCGGAAGGTCCGCGGCCAGCTCTATGACCTTGGGAGGCCAGAAGTGATGTCATGACGTCACATCCGGCTCTGGCAGATGTAAACGCTGCCAGGTTTTTATTCTGGAAAGCAGAGATCAATGTTTTTTGTTTGTTTTTTGATCTCATGGTTTTCAGGCTAGAGGAGATATCTGGGGGTCTTATAGACACAAATAGTCTCCATAAAGAGGACCTGTCATGCCTTATTCCTATTACAAGGGATGTTTACATTTCTGGTAATAGGAATAAAAGTGATTAAAAAAAAAAATGAAAGGAACAGTGTAAAAATTAAAAAAAATAACATAAAATTGAATAACAAAAATAAAGCATTTTTTTTAAAGCGCCCCAGAAGTGAAGGCATGCCTAGGTTGCGCCCGCATATGTAAACGGCGTTCGAACCACACCTGTTAGGTATTGCTGCGATCACTATAGCGAGAGCAATAATTCTAGCACTAGACCTCCTCTGTAACTCCAAACCGGAAACCTGTAAAAATGTTTAAATCGCTGCCTATGGAGATTTTAAAATACCGAAGTTTGGCGCCAATCCACAAGTGGAGGCAATTTTAAAGCGTGACATGTTAGGTATCTATTTACTCGGCATAACCTCATCTTTCACATTGTATAAAAGAATTTGGTTAAATATTGTGTTTTTTTTTTAAATTCATTAAAGTGTATTTTTTTCCCAAAAAAGTTCCATTTGAAAAATTGCTGTGCAAATGCTGTGTGACATAACAAATTGCAACAACCGCCATTTTATTCTCTAGGGTCTCCGCTAAAAAAAAAAAAAATATATATATATATATATATATATATATATATATATATATATAATGTTTGATGATGATGATTTTTTACATGTAGGAGAGAAGTGTCAGAATTAGCCTGGGTGAAAAGTAGTTGGAGCTTGTTTACACCATGTCCATTGAAGTGCATTTTTCGGCACACCAACGCACATGTGCATGGTGTGAGCAAGCCCTCAATCATATGTTTTAGTAACTGGAATTTCCCTGTAAATCCAGGAGGTTTCTAAGTGGACGGCGGCGGTCAGCTCCAGTGATTCTGATTTGCAAGAAACAAGTTGCCCTCCAGGCTGGCACGTCCTCAATGGTCTCCAACAGATGATATCGCCCGTCAGGGGACTCAGAGTGGAGAGCCCACCTGTGCTTACTCAGACTATAAATAAACACTATACTAAGGCCGGGCTGTGAGAAGTTCAAACATGGCCCGTTACTGTAGCATTTCACAGCAACAGAGCCGCTGAGGTCAAAGGCAGAAAATCATTAAATCACACAAAGTGACCGCGAAGAAGCGATGTTACAGACATTATCGCATGCTGCAAGGGAAATCAGCCCGGCAGATCAAATGTGGCAGCGGTACAAGGATCATTCCATCTGCTAGTGGCGGTACACGGCTACAGTGTGCATGGGCAAACTCGGGGAGGACGTTAGCAGGACAAGGTTCTGTAGCATCCGAGGCATGGTGGTGACGCCAAAGCCCCCCAATCCCCCCTCCTCCTCAGCCTGCGGTCATCGGTTGGGAATACCAATCAGGGACCCAGGTTTGGAAACCTTGCCCAGTCCATATGTCTGTGAAGGTTCAAATTCAGGGTTTCTCAACCATGGTTCCTTGGAACTCTAGGGTTCCTCCAGAGGTTGCTAGGTTGAGCAACAAGCAATTTCTGCCACTCAGATAAGTTCCCACTGACACCTTTCATCTTTGTAGCTATCTGTAAAGGTTAATTTACCCTTTCTTCAACTTTAACACACATTTTTTATGTATTTTTGGAAGCTTTAATGAAGCTTGATAAATGCCTTGTGTGTGTGTTAGTTTTAGATTTGTGTTCCAGTTGAACCCTGGCTTGGTAGTGGGGAGCGAACCAAACATAAGACCACATGCCTCCAACCCAAGACCTTCAGGGCAAGTCTGGGGACCTACACCCTACTAATTGTGAGAGAGTGCTACATGCACATGCAAAAAGCGCAAGGTTCACCCAAGTACTAGATGGTTGGGCTCCCTGGAAGTTAGACCCCCATGGAAGGGGGAGAACCTGACCATAAGGCCATATGCCCTCCAACCCAAGACCTTCGGGGCAAGTCCCAGGACCTACACCCTACTAATTGTGAGGGAATGCAACATGCATGTGCAAAAAATGCAAGGTTTACCAAGTACTAGGTGGTGGGGCTCCCCAGAAGCTAGACCCCATGGAAGGGGAGAACTTGACCATAAAGCCACATGCTCTCCAACCCAAGACCTTCAGGGAAGGTCTGAGAACCTACACCCTACTAATTGTGAGAGAATGCTACATGTATTTGCAAAAGTGCAGTTCCCCCAAGTACTAGATGGTGGGGCCTCCCGAAAGGGAGACCCCATAGTAGGGGGAGAACCTGACCATAAGACCACATGCTCTCCAACCCAATATATTTTAGGGCAAGTCCAGGACCTACACCCTACTAATTGTGAGGGACTGCTACATGCATGTGCAAAAATGCAAGGTTCGTCCAAGTATAGGCGGTGGGGTTCCCCAGAGTGAGACACCATGGGAGAGGGAGAACCTGACCATAAAGCCACATGCACTCAAACCCAAGACTTCAGGGCAAGTCTGAGGACCTACACCCTACTAATTGTAAGAGAATGCTACATGCACATGCAAAAAGTGCAAGGTTCACCCAAGTACTAGGTGGTAGTGCTCCCTGAAAGGGAGACCCCCATGGAAAGGGAAGAACCTGACCATAAGACCATATGCTCGCCAACTCAAGACCTTTTAAGGTCCAAGGACTTACCACCCTACTAATTGTGAGAGAGTGCTACATGCACGCGCAATAACTGCAAAAATAAGTACATGCTCGGGTGCCCAAGTGCAAGACACCTGCCGGTATAAAAATTCTTCCAGTCTCAGGCAAAAGACCCAGCCCAGGAGGCAGATATGTGAAATGTTGGCTCCATGCAGGACCTTCCTAAAGATGTGCAAAGAAATTTTGAGCACACATTAATGCACCAAATGTGACACTACCGGGCTCCATAATGCACACAATGTTGACAGGCTTAAGAAAAACCTACTTTTGAAGCCCTAATAAAGACCGATCGCTAGGCATGTCTCCACCCCCTCCTGTAGTATTCTGTATTGGGTGAAGCCTGCTAGGTCCCGCCCACAGCTCTTCTCTCTACACAGGCTATGTGCAACACAGTGATGATGTTACTGCTAATTTTACAAGGAAACATCTCAGTTTGCAAGGACATTGAGCGCCTACCATTGATGTTTTATCTTTTGTGGCTATTGAGGAAAATACACTATATTACCAAAAGTATTGGGACGCCTGCCTTTACATGCACATGAACTTTAATGGCATCCCAGTCTTAGTCCGTAGGGTTCAATACTGAGTTGGCCCACCCTTTGCAGCTATACAGCTTCAGCTCTTCTGGGAAGGCCGTCCACAAGGTTTAGAAGTGTGTCTATGGGAATGTTTGACCATTCTTCCAGAAGATCAGCCCGCACCCAGGTGACATCCTCCAGAGGGTGACATCGGGGCCGAGGTATGTCGTAACATGGGTATTGCAGAGGAGGGGGACACCATCCATTCCCCTGATCCCATCCTGGCTCCATCCAACTCCCTTGATCCCATCTCGACTCCATCCATTCCCCCGATCCCATCCCAGCTCCATCCATTCCCCGATCCCATCCCGGCTCCATCCATCACCCAATTACAACCCCGGCTCCATCCATTGTGCATTTAAATGAAAGGTTTTTTTGCGCCCATCTTGAAGAATCTGTAAAGAAGAGTCGAGAACAAGAAAGACTTCAGCTTATGGGATTAGGTTCATTTATAGTCAGATGAGCAGGCATGTGACAAAGAGGGCTGCAAAGCTACAGTGGCAAAACGCGTTGTCACCATCCCCGCGGTCACGGTGTGTGCCGGGGACTTACGGAATCACATGAATGGCCAAGCAGGTAATTGGCTCTCATATACAGAGACGTATTTCATATGTGCATTTGGCTGTTTGGCAGGATCTCCACCGCTTAACTTTCTATCTTTATTAAAGAGCTGCGCAGGCGAGGAAACCAAATTTCTCTACGTTATCGAGTCTGGGAGACAACAACTGGAAATTCTGTCTGTCTCAGCAGTAATTAAGCTCCAGGCTCTGATAGCGAAGATGAAATAAAAAAATAAATAAATAACTCAGGCCTCTGCCGCCCTCCCCAAAAAAAAAAAAAAAAACTAAAATAAATCTACATGTGGGACTGGATCTTAACTCCTTCAATGCTGCAGAACTCGGGTTTCCAAGAAAAAGCTGAAGCCTTCAGTGCTAGGCCTCCTTAATTCCCACGCTAGGGTTTAAATCTTCGATTGAAATAAATAAAAAGAAAAAAAAAATGAGGATATTTAACAAAATCGAAAAAAAAAAAAAAACAACAAGAAGGGCCGCCGGTGGCATCTCTCTTGTTTTTCTCCTGGCTGAGACGTGCGCTTTAAATTTTGGCCTGGCTCACGAGAGATGTCACATGACTTTCTGCTTGAGGAAGCAGAGATCTGGGCAGCTTCCAGAGGGAGCGAGAAGTAGGAGGAAGGTGGGGGAAGGGGTAGTTTAAGATTAATGGGAGCAGCGCAGAGGAAAGAGAGAGAAAAAGAGAAAAAAAAAAAAAAAATAGAAAAATTATCTGGTGTTATGGATAGGGATGCTGAAACATAAGCGCTGGTCGCCGGGAGCCCAACGGGTCACCGGCAGAAGCTAACACTCCTATCCCCCCCCCCCCCCCCCCGTTGTCTTGTATTGGGGTCAAATGCAAAGCACGATTATAGGTGGCGGGGTCTGGAAGAGAGCGGTGGCGTTCCTCGTTCTTCGCACAGCCGATGCGTGGTAGCATTTCCTTCACGGGCGAAAGAATGAACCGTTTTTGTGCGTTGTCGTTCAAACTCAAGGCTTTATGGGCAGATTTTTAGAGGGACGGCGCGCACGACCTAGACCTTGGTTGGAAAAGGCGTAGAAAAGAAATAGATAAAGTGAATGTATACCTAAAATTAAAAGAACCTTGGTGGACCCACATCCTCTGCTCTCAGAGGCCTCCCGCAGATCCCACACCTCGGCAGTCTGAATGCTATAAAGGAATCCAAAGGATTGGTCCACCATGCTGGACAATGTTTATTAGTATGCACATTGTAGACAGCTATCAAATAATCCCCCCCCCCCCCCCCCCTCAATGTGTCCCCTTTCCTGACTTTTCCATCAAGATCATTAGCACAACTATCAGTCCCCTCAACACATGCCAGGGTGATGGGTGTAATCCTGGACCTCTGACCTCACTTTGAGCCTCCATATCCATTCACTGTCCAGATCTTTTCAGAATTGGCCCCTTCTTTCCAAAAGACACCACCAACCTACTAATTCATTCCCTGCTTATGTCTCTCCTTGACTACAACTCCCTCCTCGTTGCCAGTCTCTGCGCAGACTGCCCCCCCCCCCCAACCCTGTCTGCCAAATTCTCCATTGGCCACCACTCCTCTCTGCCAATCCCTTCACTGTCCATCACCCTCTCTGCCAATCCTTTCAATGGCCACCACCTCTCTTTGCAATCCAGCAATGGCTGCCACCCCTCTCTGCAAATCCCTCCACTCGTCACCACCCCTCCCTGCCAGTCCTTCCACTAGCCACCACCCCTCTTTGCCAATCCCTCCAATGACCACCCCCTCTCTGCCAACCCCTCCAATGACAGCTACCCCTCTCTGCCAATCCCTCCAATGACAGCTACCCCTCGCTGCCAATTCCTCCAATGGCAGCTACCCCTCTCTGCCAGTCCCTCACTGGCCACCACCCCTCCCTGCCAATCCTTCCAATGACCACCACCCCCCTCTGCCAATTCCTCCAATGGCCACTACCACTCTCTCCCAATTCTCAGTGGCCGCCACCTCTCCCTGCCAGTTCCTCCACTGGCCACCACCTCTCTCAGCCAATCCTTCCAATGGCCACCACACTCTCTGACAACCCTCAAATGACCACCCCCTTTCTGCCAATTCCTCCAATGGCCACCACTCCTCTCTGCCAATCCCTCTATTGGCCACTGCCTCTCTCTGCCAATCCTCCACTGGTCATCTCCCTCTCTGCCAATCCCTCCACTGGCCACCACTCCTCTTTGCCAATCCCTCACTGGCCACCACCCCCTCTCTGCCAATCCCTCCAATGGCCACTGCCCCTTTCTGCCAATCTCTCCACTGGCCACCACCTCTCTCTGCCAATCTCTCCAATGGCCGCCAACCCCCTCTGCCAATCCCTTCAGTGACCACTGACCCTTTCTGCCAATCCCTCCAATGGCAGCCACCTCTTTCTGCCAATCCTTACACTGGCCTCCACCCATTCCTGCAAATCCCTCCAGTGGCCACCATCCCTTTCTGCCAATCCCTCCATTGGCCACCCCCCACTCTCTGTCATTATCAATTAAAAATATTAACATCAACATACAAAGCCACCCACAACTGCCCCGAGCTACGTCACCAACCTCATCTCCAACTATCACCCAAATCGTCATCTCCACTCCTCCAGGACTTCTCCAGAGCTTCTGGAACTTCCTACCCAATCTATCCGGATGCCTCCTTTTCGGTCTGCCTTTAGGCTTCAGGGAAGCCAATGCCATCTCCACCTCTGTAACAACTGAACATTTGCTTTCTCCAGCACATACTTCACAGTTATTACCCTTTTACATCGCTTGCCCTTCCCTTTTAGATTGTAAGCTTCCAGAGCAGGACCCTCCTAATCCTTCTTGTATTGATTTGTGTTCTTACTCATCTGTCTCAATTTACTCTGTAAAACTCTGTGCAGACTATTAGGACATATCAATCCTGTATTATAATTATGAATTGTTCTGTTTGTACCATTAACCACGGGCAAGCAGCGATTGCGTGGACCAATTCTTTAAAGATTATAAAAGTTTCAGGGTTTACACCGGATAAATAAGT
>JBBHAA010003663.1:0-51656 GCA_037953035.1 Aquarana catesbeiana | reverse complement strand
AGGAGGCCACACGCCTAACAATCCCATCGAATGATCCTTCACCGATCAATCAATACGATCAATAAGTGTCCGTCGCATCGAATGACCTTTTAGACCTTTCCGTATTTGTGCGTCGGACAACCAATCCCGATGCGAATCGATCCGGCGCTCGTTTCTAATCGATTGTCTCTGATCAGGAGACCACACACCTAACAATCTGATCGAACGATCCTTCACCGATCAATCCAGATGTAAAAAAAAAAAAAATCACGAAAAAGCCGATCGTTAAGCGTACGGCGCATCGATTGAGTTTTTTTCCCCGCATTTTTCTTGAAACAAGACAACCGATCCCAGTACAGAACGATCGTTTTTGCTGATCCATTGCCTCTGATCAGGTGGCTATACGCGTAACAACCCGATCGAACGATTCTTTAATGCGATTGGATCTGCGAACGATCGCCGTCGACTTTACATGCAAAGAAATTGGGTCGATCCCGACACGAAATCCAACAGAAAATCCGATCGATGTGATCGTTGGGTGTATCGAACACTTTTTTCCTGATCGTGTTTTTCTCCTGGACGGTTAATCAATCGGTGACGCGATCGTATATAAAATCGCTCCTGTGTGCGGGCGCCATCAGATCGCGTTTTTCAGCCGTATGAGTTACATTGTTCCTTATTGTTACATTCAATAAAGTTACAATGTACAGTCTGATCTCTGATTGGAGGAAGATACGTGTATGGCCACACCCAGGTGCAGAGCATTGGGTTCCCATTCATCCCACCGTCAGCCAATCAGCAGCAGTGGGAGGGGAGGTGCGAGTGGCTGCTCTGGCCCCGCCCCCCCGGTGACTGTTGCCTGGTAACGGGAGTGTACACAGAAAGAGGAGAAGGGAGCAACATGGCCACACACTACAGTGCCAATCAGGTAGAGCGATCGATTCTGTCCTCTGTACAATCGTCTCTGTATGTGGGGGGGGGGTGCATACAGGGCTGGGGGAGGGGGGTTTAAAGTGAAAGGGCGCTCGTGAATGATCACTGCGAGGGATTGAGGGGGGGGGGGGCGAACACCGCGGTGAAACGATCGCCTTAAAGGATCCGTCCGCCTGTATAGGTTATAGGCAGAGCGTCCGATACGCCGGGAAATGACTTGCACCCCAATTTTAAGAGCCTGTTCACACCTGAGATTTTAATAAGCCCGTGCGGAAGGGCACGTTTTATGAAACGCGCGCCACGTCTGCGATTAACGGCGCCCGGAACGCAGCGAGCCAATAACCACGCGGTTAACAACAAAAAAAGCGCAAAAAGCTACATGAGCCACATTCATGAAATGCGCGCTGCGTCCGCGGTTAACAGCGACCCCAAAGGACAGCGAGCCAATTATGTGCTTCTCCGCATGCCAAACACGCGAGACGTGTGCGGTTCGTTCTGTTCCAAATTAAAATTCAGACAAATTTTTCGTTATTCGGATGTATCTGAATTAGATTAGTATCGAATTTAAACTAAACCGAAAATAACGCCAAAAAAAAAAAAAATTCAGAACGAAATTCGATTGGATTTTCATTCTTATTTTCGGATTTTAGAATTTCTGAATTTCCGGGATTTTTGAATATTCACATTTCCGAATATTCGTAAAAATTCACCAAACGGGTTTTCATTCATTCGGATATTTCCGAATGAACAAATTTGTCAAAATTCGTTAAAAAAATAACGAATTTGGAACAAAAGGAATTGCACATGTTTAGTGTACATTCATTGGCTATTGTCACACCAGTGGGTGGGCTCGGGGCACAGTGCTCTGCGCCCCGAGCCCACCCTTTTTTTAAGCCAATTAGAGCCTCAGGCTGTAATCATGTGTTTTAGAAAAAAAAAAACCCATTGGAATCCATGTGTCCGGTGCCCCGCATGTAGATTAGGGGCCAGGCGCATAGATTAGGGGGGGCGCCCTGCATTACGGGCCGCCACTGCAATGCACGCTGCGCCCCCTA
Source organism: Aquarana catesbeiana (assembly GCA_037953035.1). Lineage (NCBI taxonomy): Eukaryota > Metazoa > Chordata > Amphibia > Anura > Ranidae > Aquarana > Aquarana catesbeiana. Next base: position 49,689 of record JBBHAA010003663.1, on the reverse strand, counting down.
CCAAAATACGCAGCGCGTGCACGCGGGCGCGTTCTCCGGTACGGCATGCACGGGACCGATTTACATCAATGCATTTTGGGGGGGGGGCGTTCCCTCAACATGAGGCGATGCACGGCGCAGGCGTTGATGCTTTGAAGCGCCAATCATTTTAAATGCCGCCCCCCCCAACACACTAAGGGAGCAGGGCGCTGCGTAAAAAAATAAATAAAAAAGTGTGGTGCGTCAATGAGATTTTCAGGGTGTTTATTTTCAATGGGCTGTTTTAAGAGCAACGCATGTCAACTCACAAAGAAAACGCACAACAAACGCACTCACCTAACGCTACAAAAATGCACCTCAACGCACATTGAACTAAAGGGGCCTAAAATAATTCATAAATAACGATTGTTTCCTGTTTGTAGTATGAGAGTGGGTTCAACCCCCAGCAGCTGCAGAACTGGACCGTCCCGAAACTCTACAAACAGGTAACACCCCCTCCGACTTATCTCTAATTTCCTATATACAGTATATAAATACTGGCACACCTCCATAGACCCGGTCTATCCGGACAGTATGCTCACCTGCTGACTTGACACCATCCACAGGCAGCTGCACTCTTCAATAAGACACAGACGTGTCTATACAGATAATATGAGTACAGAGGGTGTTTTTCCAGTTTTCTAAGCTGTACTATGTCCCGTCTCTGCAAAGTACTAATACTGATTGAGGGAACACAGAAAAATTAGCGAGGGTCTGCCTATTAAGGGTCTAACTAGCATTCAGGGCCTCAGCCTGCATTTCTTCTCCCCAGCCCCCCCTGTTTCCTCTCTCCTGGCCCCCTGTTCCTCCCCGGCCCCCCTGTTTCCCCTCTCCCAGCCCCCCTGTTTCCTCTTTCCCGGGCCCCGTTTCCTCTCTTCCGGCCCCCCGTTTCCTCTCTCCCAGGCCCTGTTATCCCTCTCCCAGCCCGTTTCCTCTCTCCCAGCCCCCCTGTTTCCTCTTTCCTGGCCCCCTGTTTCCCCCGGCCCCCCTGTTTCCTCTCCCCCGACCCCTTGTTTCCTCTCTCCCGGCCCCCCTGTTTCCACTCCTCTGACCCCCCCTGTTTCTTCTCCCCAGCCCTCCTATTTCCTCTCCTCTGGCCCCCCTGTTTATTCTCCCCCAGCCCCCCCCGTTTCCTCTCCTCTGGCCCCCCTGTATCCTCTCTCCTGGCCTGTTTTCCCTCTACCAGCCCCCCTGTTTCCTCTCTTCCGGCCCCCCTGTTTCCTCTCCCCCACCCTCCTGTTTCTTTTTCCTCAGCCCCCCTGTTTCCTCTCTTCTGGCCCCCGTTTTCCCTCTCCCGGCCCCCCTGTTTCCCCTCTCCCAGCCCTCCTTTTTCCTCTCTCCCGGCTCCCCTGTTTCCTCTTTTCTGGCCCCTGTTTCCTCTCTCCCGGCCCCCCTGTTTCCTCTCTCCCGGCCCCTGTTTTCTCTCTCCCGGCCCCCCTGTTTCCTCTCTCCCGGCCCCCCTGTTTCCTCTCTCCCAGCCCCCCTGTTTCCTCTCTCCCGGCCCCCCTGTTTCCTCTCTCCCAGCCCCCCTGTTTCCTCTCCCCCGGCCTCCCTGCTTCCTGTCCTCTGACCCCCCTGTTTCTTCTCCCCCAGCCCCCGTTTCCTCTCCTCTGGCCCCCGTTTTCCCTCTCCCGGCCCCCCCTGTTTCCCCTCTCCCAGCCCCCCTGTTTCCTCTCTCCCGGCTCCCCTGTTTCCTCTCTCCCGGCCCCCCCTGTTTCCTCTCTCCCGGCCCCCCTGTTTCCTCTCTCCCGGCCCCTCTTTTCTCTCTCCCTGCCCCCCTGTTTTCTCTCTCCCTCCTCCCTGTTTTCTCTCTCCCTGCCCCCCTGTTTCCTCTCTCCCGCCCCTTGTTTCCTCTCTCCCTGCCCCCCTGTTTCCTCTCTCCCGGCCCCTTGTTTCCTCTCTCCCGGCCCCCCTGTTTCCACTTCTCTGACCCCCCTGTTTCTTCTCCCCAGCCCTCCTATTTCCTCTCATCTGGCCCCCCTGTTTATTCTCCCCCAGCCCCCCCCCCTGTTTCCTCTCCTCTGGCCCCCCTGTTTCCTCTCTCCCGGCCTGTTTTCCCTCTACCAGCCCCCCTGTTTCCTCTCCTCCGGCCCTCCTGTTTCCTCTCCCCCGACCCCTTGTTTCCTCTCTCTCCCGGCCCCCCTGTTTCCACTCCTCTGACCCCCTGTTTCTTCTCCCCAGCCCTCCTATTTCCTCTCATCTGGCCCCCCTGTTTATTCCCCCCCAGCCCCCCCCCCCCCGTTTCCTCTCCTCTGGGCCCCCTGTTTCCTCTCTCCCAGCCTGTTTTCCCTCTACCAGCCCCCCCGTTTCCTCTCTCCCGGCCCCCCTGTTTCCTCTCCCCCACCCTCCTGTTTCTTCTCCCCCGGCCCCCCTGTTTCCTCTCCCCCACCCTCCTGTTTCCTCTCCCCCGGCCCCCCTGTTTCCTCTCCTCTGGCCCCCCTGTTTCCTCTCTCCCGGCTCCCCTGTTTCCTCTCTCCCGGCCCCCCCTGTTTCCTCTCTCCCGGCCCCCCTGTTTCCTCTCCCCCACCCTCCTGTTTCCTCTCCCCCGGCCTCCCTGTTTCCTGTCCTCTGACCCCCCTGTTTCTTCTCCCCCAGCCCCCCTGTCTCCTCTCCTCTGGCCCCTGTTTTCTCTCTCCCGGCCCCCCTGTTTCCTCTCTCCCGGCCCCCCTGTTTCCTCTCTCCCGGCCCTCCTGTTTTCTCTCTCCCAGCCCCCCTGTTTTCTCTCTCCCTACCCCATTTCCTCTCTCCCGGCCCTTGTTTTCTCTCTCCCGGCCCCCCTGTTTCCTCTCTCCCGGCCCCTGTTTTCTCTCTCCCGGCCCCCTGTTTCCTCTCTCCCGACCCCTGTTTTCTCTCTCCCGGCCCCCCTGTTTTCTCTCTCCCTGCCCCCCTGTTTCCTCTCTCCCGGCCCCTGTTTTCTCTCTCCCTGCCCCCCTGTTTCCTCTCTCCTGCCTCCCTGTTTTCTCTCTCCCAGCCCCCCTGTTTCCTCTCTCCCGGCCCCTGTTTCCCCTCTCCCGGCCCCCCCTGTTTCCTCTCTCCCGGCCCCCCTATTTCCTCTCTCTCGGCCCCTGTTTTCTCACTCCTGGCCCCCCTGTTTTCTCTCTCCCAGCCCCTGTTTTCTCTCTCACTGCCCCCCTATTTCCTCTCTCTCTCTCTGCCCCTGTTTTCCCTCTCCTGGCCCCCCTGTTTCCTCTCTCCCGGCCCCTGTTTTCTCTCTCCCTGCCCCCCTGTTTCCTCTCTCCCAGCCCGTTTCCTCTCTCTTGGCCCCCCTGTTTCCTATTTCCTCACTCTCGGCCCCTGTTTTCTCTCTCCCGGCCCCCCGTTTCCTCTCTCCCAGGCCCTGTTATCCCTCTCCCAGCCCGTTTCCTCTCTCCCAGCCCCCCTGTTTCCTCTTTCCTGGCCCCCTGTTTCCCCCGGCCCCCCTGTTTCCTCTCCCCCGACCCCTTGTTTCCTCTCTCCCGGCCCCCCTGTTTCCACTCCTCTGACCCCCCCTGTTTCTTCTCCCCAGCCCTCCTATTTCCTCTCCTCTGGCCCCCCTGTTTATTCTCCCCCAGCCCCCCCCCGTTTCCTCTCCTCTGGCCCCCCTGTATCCTCTCTCCTGGCCTGTTTTCCCTCTACCAGCCCCCCTGTTTCCTCTCTTCCGGCCCCCCTGTTTCCTCTCCCCCACCCTCCTGTTTCTTTTTCCTCAGCCCCCCTGTTTCCTCTCTTCTGGCCCCCGTTTTCCCTCTCCCGGCCCCCCCTGTTTCCCCTCTCCCAGCCCTCCTTTTTCCTCTCTCCCGGCTCCCCTGTTTCCTCTTTTCTGGCCCCTGTTTCCTCTCTCCCGGCCCCCCTGTTTCCTCTCTCCCGGCCCCTGTTTTCTCTCTCCCGGCCCCCCTGTTTCCTCTCTCCCGGCCCCCCTGTTTCCTCTCTCCCAGCCCCCCTGTTTCCTCTCTCCCGGCCCCCCTGTTTCCTCTCTCCCAGCCCCCCTGTTTCCTCTCCCCGGCCTCCCTGCTTCCTGTCCTCTGACCCCCCTGTTTCTTCTCCCCCAGCCCCCGTTTCCTCTCCTCTGGCCCCCGTTTTCCCTCTCCCGGCCCCCCCTGTTTCCCCTCTCCCGGCCCCCCTGTTTCCTCTCTCCCGGCCCCTCTTTTCTCTCTCCCTGCCCCCCTGTTTTCTCTCTCCCTCCTCCCTGTTTTCTCTCTCCCTGCCCCCCTGTTTCCTCTCTCCCGCCCCTTGTTTCCTCTCTCCCTGCCCCCCTGTTTCCTCTCTCCCGGCCCCTTGTTTCCTCTCTCCCGGCCCCCCTGTTTCCACTTCTCTGACCCCCCTGTTTCTTCTCCCCAGCCCTCCTATTTCCTCTCATCTGGCCCCCCTGTTTATTCTCCCCCAGCCCCCCCCCCCTGTTTCCTCTCCTCTGGCCCCCCTGTTTCCTCTCTCCCGGCCTGTTTTCCCTCTACCAGCCCCCCTGTTTCCTCTCCTCCGGCCCTCCTGTTTCCTCTCCCCCGACCCCTTGTTTCCTCTCTCTCCCGGCCCCCCTGTTTCCACTCCTCTGACCCCCCTGTTTCTTCTCCCCAGCCCTCCTATTTCCTCTCATCTGGCCCCCCTGTTTATTCTCCCCCAGCCCCCCCCCCCCCGTTTCCTCTCCTCTGGGCCCCCTGTTTCCTCTCTCCCGGCCTGTTTTCCCTCTACCAGCCCCCCCGTTTCCTCTCTCCCGGCCCCCCTGTTTCCTCTCCCCCACCCTCCTGTTTCTTCTCCCCCAGCCCCCCTGTTTCCTCTCCTCTGGCCCCCCTGTTTCCTCTCTCCCGGCTCCCCTGTTTCCTCTCTCCCGGCCCCCCCTGTTTCCTCTCTCCCGGCCCCCCTGTTTCCTCTCCCCCACCCTCCTGTTTCCTCTCCCCCGGCCTCCCTGTTTCCTGTCCTCTGACCCCCCTGTTTCTTCTCCCCCAGCCCCCCTGTTTCCTCTCCTCTGGCCCCTGTTTTCTCTCTCCCGGCCCCCCTGTTTCCTCTCTCCCGGCCCCCCTGTTTCCTCTCTCCCGGCCCTCCTGTTTTCTCTCTCCCAGCCCCCCTGTTTTCTCTCTCCCTACCCCATTTCCTCTCTCCCGGCCCTTGTTTTCTCTCTCCCGGCCCCCCTGTTTCCTCTCTCCCGGCCCCTGTTTTCTCTCTCCCGGCCCCCTGTTTCCTCTCTCCCGACCCCTGTTTTCTCTCTCCCGGCCCCCCTGTTTTCTCTCTCCCTGCCCCCCTGTTTCCTCTCTCCCGGCCCCTGTTTTCTCTCTCCCTGCCCCCCTGTTTCCTCTCTCCTGCCTCCCTGTTTTCTCTCTCCCAGCCCCCCTGTTTCCTCTCTCCCGGCCCCTGTTTCCCCTCTCCCGGCCCCCCCTGTTTCCTCTCTCCCGGCCCCCCTATTTCCTCTCTCTCGGCCCCTGTTTTCTCACTCCTGGCCCCCCTGTTTTCTCTCTCCCAGCCCCTGTTTTCTCTCTCACTGCCCCCCTATTTCCTCTCTCTCTCTCTGCCCCTGTTTTCCCTCTCCTGGCCCCCCTGTTTCCTCTCTCCCGGCCCCTGTTTTCTCTCTCCCTGCCCCCCTGTTTCCTCTCTCCCAGCCCGTTTCCTCTCTCTTGGCCCCCCTGTTTCCTATTTCCTCACTCTCGGCCCCTGTTTTCTCTCTCCCGGCCCCCCGTTTCCTCTCTCCCAGGCCCTGTTATCCCTCTCCCAGCCCGTTTCCTCTCTCCCAGCCCCCCTGTTTCCTCTTTCCTGGCCCCCTGTTTCCCCCGGCCCCCCTGTTTCCTCTCCCCCGACCCCTTGTTTCCTCTCTCCCGGCCCCCCTGTTTCCACTCCTCTGACCCCCCCTGTTTCTTCTCCCCAGCCCTCCTATTTCCTCTCCTCTGGCCCCCCTGTTTATTCTCCCCCAGCCCCCCCCCGTTTCCTCTCCTCTGGCCCCCCTGTATCCTCTCTCCTGGCCTGTTTTCCCTCTACCAGCCCCCCTGTTTCCTCTCTTCTGGCCCCCCTGTTTCCTCTCCCCCACCCTCCTGTTTCTTTTTCCTCAGCCCCCCTGTTTCCTCTCTTCTGGCCCCCGTTTTCCCTCTCCCAGCCCCCCCTGTTTCCCCTCTCCCAGCCCTCCTTTTTCCTCTCTCCCGGCTCCCCTGTTTCCTCTTTTCTGGCCCCTGTTTCCTCTCTCCCGACCCCCTGTTTCCTCTCTCCCGGCCCCTGTTTTCTCTCTCCCGGCCCCCCTGTTTCCTCTCTCCCGGCCCCCCTGTTTCCTCTCTCCCAGCCCCCCTGTTTCCTCTCTCCCGGCCCCCCTGTTTCCTCTCTCCCAGCCCCCCTGTTTCCTCTCCCCCGGCCTCCCTGCTTCCTGTCCTCTGACCCCCCTGTTTCTTCTCCCCCCAGCCCCCGTTTCCTCTCCTCTGGCCCCCGTTTTCCCTCTCCCGGCCCCCCCTGTTTCCCCTCTCCCAGCCCCCCTGTTTCCTCTCTCCCGGCTCCCCTGTTTCCTCTCTCCCGGCCCCCCCTGTTTCCTCTCTCCCGGCCCCCCTGTTTCCTCTCTCCCGGCCCCTCTTTTCTCTCTCCCTGCCCCCCTGTTTTCTCTCTCCCTCCTCCCTGTTTTCTCTCTCCCTCCTCCCTGTTTTCTCTCTCCCTGCCCCCCTGTTTCCTCTCTCCCGCCCCTTGTTTCCTCTCTCCCTGCCCCCCTGTTTCCTCTCTCCCGGCCCCTTGTTTCCTCTCTCCCGGCCCCCCTGTTTCCACTTCTCTGACCCCCCTGTTTCTTCTCCCCAGCCCTCCTATTTCCTCTCATCTGGCCCCCCTGTTTATTCTCCCCCAGCCCCCCCCCCCTGTTTCCTCTCCTCTGGCCCCCCTGTTTCCTCTCTCCCGGCCTGTTTTCCCTCTACCAGCCCCCCTGTTTCCTCTCCTCCGGCCCTCCTGTTTCCTCTCCCCCGACCCCTTGTTTCCTCTCTCTCCCGGCCCCCCTGTTTCCACTCCTCTGACCCCCCTGTTTCTTCTCCCCAGCCCTCCTATTTCCTCTCATCTGGCCCCCCTGTTTATTCTCCCCCAGCCCCCCCCCCCCGTTTCCTCTCCTCTGGGCCCCCTGTTTCCTCTCTCCCGGCCTGTTTTCCCTCTACCAGCCCCCCCGTTTCCTCTCTCCCGGCCCCCCTGTTTCCTCTCCCCCACCCTCCTGTTTCTTCTCCCCCAGCCCCCCTGTTTCCTCTCCTCTGGCCCCCCTGTTTCCTCTCTCCCGGCTCCCCTGTTTCCTCTCTCCCGGCCCCCCCTGTTTCCTCTCTCCCGGCCCCCCTGTTTCCTCTCCCCCACCCTCCTGTTTCCTCTCCCCCGGCCTCCCTGTTTCCTGTCCTCTGACCCCCCTGTTTCTTCTCCCCCAGCCCCCCTGTTTCCTCTCCTCTGGCCCCTGTTTTCTCTCTCCCGGCCCCCCTGTTTCCTCTCTCCCGGCCCCCCTGTTTCCTCTCTCCCGGCCCTCCTGTTTTCTCTCTCCCAGCCCCCCTGTTTTCTCTCTCCCTACCCCATTTCCTCTCTCCCGGCCCTTGTTTTCTCTCTCCCGGCCCCCCTGTTTCCTCTCTCCCGGCCCCTGTTTTCTCTCTCCCGGCCCCCTGTTTCCTCTCTCCCGACCCCTGTTTTCTCTCTCCCGGCCCCCCTGTTTTCTCTCTCCCTGCCCCCTGTTTCCTCTCTCCCGGCCCCTGTTTTCTCTCTCCCTGCCCCCCTGTTTCCTCTCTCCTGCCTCCCTGTTTTCTCTCTCCCAGCCCCCCTGTTTCCTCTCTCCCGGCCCCTGTTTCCCCTCTCCCGGCCCCCCCTGTTTCCTCTCTCCCGGCCCCCCTATTTCCTCTCTCTCGGCCCCTGTTTTCTCACTCCTGGCCCCCCTGTTTTCTCTCTCCCAGCCCCTGTTTTCTCTCTCACTGCCCCCTATTTCCTCTCTCTCTCTCTGCCCCTGTTTTCCCTCTCCTGGCCCCCCTGTTTCCTCTCTCCCGGCCCCTGTTTTCTCTCTCCCTGCCCCCCTGTTTCCTCTCTCCCAGCCCGTTTCCTCTCTCTTGGCCCCCCTGTTTCCTATTTCCTCACTCTAGGCCGCTGTTTTCTCTCTCCCGGCCCCCTGTTTCCTCTCTCCCGGCCCCCCTGTTTTCTCTCTCCCAGCCCCTGTTTTCTCTCTCCCTGCCCCCCTATTTCCTCTCTCTCTGCCCCCTGTTTTCTCTCTCCCGCCTCCCTGTTTCCTCTCTCCCGCCCCTTGTTTTCTCTCTCCCGCCCCTTGTTTTCTCTCTCCCGGCCCCCCTGTTTCCTCTCTCCCGGCCCCTGTTTCCTCTCTCCTGGCCCTTGTTTTCTCTCTCCCTGCCCCCCTGTTTCCTCTCTCCCGGCCCCCCTGTTTTCTCTCTCCCGCCTCCCTGTTTTCTCTCTCCTTACCCCCTGTTTCCTCTCTCCCGGCCCTTGTTTTCTCTCTCCCGGCCCCCGTTTCCTCTCTCCCGGCCCCTGTTTCCTCTCTCCCAGCCCCTGTTTTCTCTCTCCCTGCCCCCCTGTTTCCTCTCTCCCGCCTCCCTGTTTTCTCTCTCCCTGCCCCCCTGTTTCCTCTCTCCCGGCCCGTTTCCTCTCTCTTGGCCCCCCTGTTTCCTCTCTCCCGGCCCTTGTTTTCTCTCTCCCTGCCCCCCTGTTTCCTCTCTCCCGGCCCGTTTCCTCTCTCTTGGCCCCCCTGTTTCCTCTCTCCCAGACCCTGTTTTCTCTCTCCCGGCCCCTCTGTTTTCTCTCTCCCTGCCCCCCTGTTTCCTCTCTCCCGTCCCGTTTTCTCTCCCCCGGCCCACCTGTTTCCTCTCTCCCGCCTCCCCTGTTTCCACTCTCCCGGCCCCTGTTTTCTCTCTCCCACCCTCCAGGTTTCCTCTCTCCCGTCCCCCTGTATCTTCTCTCCCAGACCCTGTTTTCTCTCTCCCGGCCCGTTTCCTCTCTCTTGGCCCCCCTGTTTCCTCTCTCCCGACCCGTTTTCTCTCCCCCGGCTCCCCTGTTTCCACTCTCCCGGCCCCTGTTTTCTCTCTCCCAGCCCCCCTGTTTCCTCTTTCCCGGCCCCTGTTATCCCTCTCCCAGCCCCGTTTCCTCTCTCCTGGCCCCCTGTTCCCCCCGGCCCCCCTGTTTCCACTCCTCTGACCCCCCTGTTTATTCTCCCCCAGCCCTCCTATTTCCCCTCCTCTGGCCCCCCTGTTTCCTCTCTCCCGGCCCCCCTGTTTCCTCTCCCCCACCCTCCTGTTTTCTCTCCCCCGGCCTCCCTGTTTCCTCTCCGCTGACCCCCCCCCGTTTCTTCTCCCCCAGCCCCCCTGTTTCCTCTCCTCTGGCCCCGTTTTCCCTCTCCCGGCCCCCCGTTTCCCCTCTCCCAGCCCCCCTGTTTCCTCTCTCCCAGCTCCCCTGTTTCCTCTTTCCCGGCCCCTGTTTCCTCTCTCCTGGCCCCCCCTGTTTCCTCTCTTCCGGCCCCCCTATTTCCTCTCTCCCAGCCCCTGTTTTCTCTCTCCCTGCCCCCCTATTTCCTCTCTCCCGGCCCCTGTTTTCCCTCTCCCGGCCCCCCTGTTTCCTCTCTCCCGGCCCCCCTGTTTTCTCTCTCCCTACCCCCTGTTTCCTCTCTCCCGGCCCTTGTTTTCTCTCTCCCTGCCCCCGTTTCCTCTCTCCCGGCCCCTGTTTTCTCTCTCCCTGCCCCCCTGTTTCCTCTCTCCCACCTCCCTGGTTTCTCTCTCCCTGCCCCCCTGTTTTCTCTCTCCCTGCCCCCGTTTCCTCTCTCCCGGCCCTTGTTTTCTCTCTCCCTGCCCCCCTGTTTCTTCTCTCCCGCCTCCCTGTTTTCTCTCTCCTTGCCCCCCTGTTTCCTCTCTCCAGGCCCCTGTTTTCTCTCTCCCTGCCCCCCTATTTCCTCTCTCCCGGCCTTGTTTTCTCTCTCCCTGCCCCCCTGTTTCCTCTCTCCCGGCCCCTGTTTTCTCTCTCCCTGCCCCCCTGTTTCCTCTCTCCCGGCCCCTGTTTCCTCTCCCCCGGCTCCTGTTTTCTCTCCCCCGGCTCCTGTTTTCTCTCTCCTGGCCCGTTTTCTCTCTCCCGGCCCCCCTGTTTCCTCTCTCCCGGCTCCCCTGTTTCCTCTCTCCCGGCCCCTGTTTTCTCCCCCCCCCCCCGTTTCCTCTCTCACAGCCCCTGTTTCCTCTCTCCCGCCCTCCAGGTTCCTCTCTCCCGCCCCCCCCTGTTTCCTCTCTCACAGACCCTGTTTTCTCTCTCCCTGCCCCCCGGTTTCCTCTCTCCCGGCCCCTGTTTTCTCTCTCCCTGCCCCCCTGTTTCCTCTCTCCCGCCTCCCTGTTTTCTCTCTCCCTGCCCCCCTGTTTCCTCTCTCCCGCCTCCCTGTTTTCTCTCTCCCTGCCCCCCCGTTTCCTCTCTCCCGGCCCTTGTTTCCTCTCTCCCGGCCCCCCTGTTTCCTCTCTCCCGGCCCCTGTTTTCTCTCTCCCTGCCCCCCTGTTTCCTCTCTCCCGGCCCCTGTTTTCTCTCTCCCTGCCCCCCTGTTTCCTCTCTCCTGGCTCCCCTGTTTTCTCTCTCCCGCCCTGCAGGTTTCCTCTCTCCCCCCCCCCCCCCTGTTTCCTCTCTCCCGGCCCTTGTTTTCTCTCTCCCTGCCCCCCGGTTTCCTCTCTCCCGGCCCCTGTTTTCTCTCTCCCTGCCCCCCTGTTTCCTCTCTCCCAGCCCCTGTTTTCTCTCTCCCTGCCCCCCTGTTTCCTCTCTCCCAGCCTCCCTGTTTCCTCTCTCCCGGCCCTCCTGTTTTCTCTCTCCCTGCCCCCCGGTTTCCTCTCTCCCGGCCCGTTTTCTCTCTCCCTGCCCCCCCGTTTCCTCTCCCCCCGCCCCCGTTTCCTCTCTCCCGGCCCCCGCTTCCTCTCTCCCGGCCCCCGCTTCCTCTCTCCCGGCCCCTGTTTTCTCTCTCCCTGCCCCCCTGTTTCCTCTCTCCCGGCCCCTGTTTTCTCTCTCCCTGCCCCCCTGTTTCCTCTCTCCCAGACCCTGTTTTCTCTCTCCCGGCCCCCCCTGTTTCCTCTCTCCCTGCCCCCCTGTTTCTTCTCTCCCTGCCCCCCTGTTTCTTCTCTCCCTGCCCCCTGTTTTCTCTCTCCCAGCCCCTGTTTTCTCTCCCAGCCCCTCTGTTTCCTCTCTCTTGGACCCCCTGTTTCCTCTCTCCCAGACCCTGTTTTCTCTCTCCCAGACCCTGTTTTCTCTCTCCCTGCCCCCCTGTTTCCTCTCTCCCCGCCTCCCTGTTTTCTCTCTCCCTGCCCCCCTGTTTCCTCTCTCCCGCCTCCCTGTTTTCTCTCTCCCTGCCCCCCCGTTTCCTCTCTCCCGGCCCTTGTTTTCTCTCTCCCTGCCCCCCTGTTTCTTCTCTCCCGCCTCCCTGTTTTCTCTCTCCTTGCCCCCCTGTTTCCTCTCTCCAGGCCCCTGTTTTCTCTGTCCCTGCCCCCCTATTTCCTCTCTCCCGGCCTTGTTTTCTCTCTCCCTGCCCCCCTGTTTCCTCTCTCCCGGCCCCTGTTTTCTCTCTCCCTGCCCCCCTGTTTCCTCTCTCCCGGCCCCTGTTTCCTCTCCCCCGGCTCCTGTTTTCTCTCCCCCGGCTCCTGTTTTCTATCTCCTGGCCCGTTTTCTCTCTCCCGGCCCCCCTGTTTCCTCTCTCCCGGCTCCCCTGTTACCTCTCTCCCGGCCCCTGTTTTCTCCCCCCCCCCCCGTTTCCTCTCTCACAGTCCCTGTTTCCTCTCTCCCGCCCTCCAGGTTCCTCTCTCCCGCCCCCCCCTGTTTCCTCTCTCACAGACCCTGTTTTCTCTCTCCCTGCCCCCCTGTTTCCTCTCTCCCGGCCCTTGTTTTCTCTCTCCCTGTCCCCCGGTTTCCTCTCTCCCGGCCCCTGTTTTCTCTCTCCCTGCCCCCCTGTTTCCTCTCTCCCGCCTCCCTGTTTTCTCTCTCCCTGCCCCCCTGTTTCCTCTCTCCCGCCTCCCTGTTTTCTCTCTCCCTGCCCCCCCGTTTCCTCTCTCCCGGCCCTTGTTTTCTCTCTCCCTGCCCCCCGGTTTCCTCTCTCCCGGCCCCTGTTTTCTCTCTCCCTGCCCCCCTGTTTCCTCTCTCCCGGCCCCTGTTTTCTCTCTCCCTGCCCCCCTGTTTCCTCTCTCCTGGCTCCCCTGTTTTCTCTCTCCCGCCCTGCAGGTTTCCTCTCTCCCCCCCCCCCCTGTTTCCTCTCTCCCGGCCCTTGTTTTCTCTCTCCCTGCCCCCCGGTTTCCTCTCTCCCGGCCCCTGTTTTCTCTCTCCCTGCCCCCCTGTTTCCTCTCTCCCAGCCCCTGTTTTCTCTCTCCCTGCGTCCCCTGTTTCCTCTCTCCCAGCCTCCCTGTTTCCTCTCTCCCGGCCCTCCTGTTTTCTCTCTCCCTGCCCCCCGGTTTCCTCTCTCCCGGCCCGTTTTCTCTCTCCCTGCCCCCCCGTTTCCTCTCCCCCCGCCCCCGTTTCCTCTCTCCCGGCCCCCGCTTCCTCTCTCCCGGCCCCCGCTTCCTCTCTCCCGGCCCCTGTTTTCTCTCTCCCTGCCCCCCCTGTTTCCTCTCTCCCGGCCCCTGTTTTCTCTCTCCCTGCCCCCCTGTTTCCTCTCTCCCAGACCCTGTTTTCTCTCTCCCGGCCCCCCCTGTTTCCTCTCTCCCTGCCCCCCTGTTTCTTCTCTCCCTGCCCCCCTGTTTCTTCTCTCCCTGCCCCCTGTTTTCTCTCTCCCAGCCCCTGTTTTCTCTCCCAGCCCCTCTGTTTCCTCTCTCTTGGACCCCCTGTTTCCTCTCTCCCAGACCCTGTTTTCTCTCTCCCAGACCCTGTTTTCTCTCTCCCTGCCCCCCTGTTTCCTCTCTCCCGCCTCCCTGTTTTCTCTCTCCCTGCCCCCCTGTTTCCTCTCTCCCGCCTCCCTGTTTTCTCTCTCCCTGCCCCCCCGTTTCCTCTCTCCCGGCCCTTGTTTTCTCTCTCCCTGCCCCCCGGTTTCCTCTCTCCCGGCCCCTGTTTTCTCTCTCCCTGCCCCCCTGTTTCCTCTCTCCCGGCCCCTGTTTTCTCTCTCCCGGCCCCCCTGTTTCCTCTCTCCTGGCTCCCCTGTTTTCTCTCTCCCGCCCTGCAGGTTTCCTCTCTCCCCCCCCCCCTGTTTCCTCTCTCCCGGCCCTTGTTTTCTCTCTCCCTGCCCCCCGGTTTCCTCTCTCCCGGCCCCTGTTTTCTCTCTCCCTGCCCCCCTGTTTCCTCTCTCCCAGCCCGTTTTCTCTCTCCCTGCCCCCCCTGTTTCCTCTCTCCCAGCCTCCCTGTTTCCTCTCTCCCGGCCCTCCTGTTTTCTCTCTCCCTGCCCCCCGGTTTCCTCTCTCCCGGCCCGTTTTCTCTCTCCCTGCCCCCCCGTTTCCTCTCCCCCCGCCCCCGTTTCCTCTCTCCCGGCCCCCGCTTCCTCTCTCCCCGGCCCCTGTTTTCTCTCTCCCTGCCCCCCTGTTTCCTCTCTCCCGGCCCCTGTTTTCTCTCTCCCTGCCCCCCTGATTCCTCTCTCCCAGACCCTGTTTTCTCTCTCCCGGCCCCCCCTGTTTCCTCTCTCCCTGCCCCCCTGTTTCTTCTCTCCCTGCCCCCCTGTTTTCTCTCCCAGCCCCTCTGTTTCCTCTCTCTTGGACCCCCTGTTTCCTCTCTCCCAGACCCTGTTTTCTCTCTCCCAGACCCTGTTTTCTCTCTCCCGGCCCTCCTGTTTCCTCTCTCCCGGCCCCCGTTTCCTCTCCCCCACCCCCATGTTTCCCCTGCCCGGCCCTCCTGTTTCCTCTCCCCCGGTCCCTTGTTACCTCTCTTCCGCCCCCCCTGCTTCCACTCCTCTGGCCCCCCTGTTTCTTCTCCCCAACTCTCCTGTTTCCTCTCCTCTGGCCCCCCTGTTTCCCCTCTCCCAGCCCCCGTTAACTCTCTCCCGGCTCCCCTGGTTTCTCTCTCCCTGCCCCCCTGTTTTCTCTCTCCCTGCCCCCGTTTCCTCTCTCCCGGCCCTTGTTTTCTCTCTCCCTGCCCCCCTGTTTCTTCTCTCCCGCCTCCCTGTTTTCTCTCTCCTTGCCCCCGTTTCCTCTCTCCAGGCCCCTGTTTTCTCTCTCCCTGCCCCCCTATTTCCTCTCTCCCGGCCTTGTTTTCTCTCTCCCTGCCCCCCTATTTCCTCTCTCCCGGCCTTGTTTTCTCTCTCCCTGCCCCCCTGTTTCCTCTCTCCCGGCCCCTGTTTTCTCTCTCCCTGCCCCCCTGTTTCCTCTCTCCCGGCCCCTGTTTCCTCTCCCTCGGCTCCTGTTTTCTCTCCCCCGGCTCCTGTTTTCTCTCCCCGGCTCCTGTTTTCTCTCCCCCGGCTCCTGTTTCCTCTCTCCCGGCCTTGTTTTCTCTCTCCCTGCCCCCCTGTTTCCTCTCTCCCGGCCCCTGTTTTCTCTCTCCCTGCCCCCCTGTTTCCTCTCTCCCGGCCCCTGTTTCCTCTCCCTCGGCTCCTGTTTTCTCTCCCCCGGCTCCTGTTTTCTCTCTCCTGGCCCGTTTTCTCTCTCCCGGCCCCCCTGTTTCCTCTCTCCCGGCTCCCCTGTTTCCTCTCTCCCGGCCCCTGTTTTCTCCCCCCCCCCCCCCGTTTCCTCTCTCACAGCCCCTGTTTCCTCTCTCCCGCCCTCCAGGTTCCTCTCTCCCGCCCCCCCTGTTTCCTCTCTCACAGACCCTGTTTTCTCTCTCCCTGCCCCCCTGTTTCCTCTCTCCCGGCCCTTGTTTTCTCTCTCCCTGCCCCCCGGTTTCCTCTCTCCCGGCCCCTGTTTTCTCTCTCCCTGCCCCCCCGTTTCCTCTCTCCCGGCCTCCCTGTTTCCTCTCTCCCAGCCCTCCTGTTTTCTCTCTCCCTGCCCCCCGGTTTCCTCTCTCCCGGCCCATTTTCTCTCTCCCTGCCCCCCCGTTTCCTCTCCCCCCGCCCCCGTTTCCTCTCTCCCGGCCCCCGCTTCCTCTCTCCCGGCCCCTGTTTTCTCTCTCCCTGCCCCCTGTTTCCTCTCTCCCGGCCCCTGTTTTCTCTCTCCCTGCCCCCCTGTTTCTTCTCTCCCTGCCCCCCTGTTTCTTCTCTCCCTGCCCCCTGTTTTCTCTCTCCCTGCCCCCTGTTTTCTCTCTCCCAGCCCCTGTTTTCTCTCCCAGCCCCTCTGTTTCCTCTCTCTTGGCCCCCCTGTTTCCTCTCTCCCAGACCCTGTTTTCTCTCTCCCAGACCCTGTTTTCTCTTTCCTGGCCCTCCTGTTTCCTCTCTCCCGGCCCCCGTTTCCTCTCCCCCACCCCCATGTTTCCCCTGCCCGGCCCTCCTGTTTCCTCTCCCCCGGTCCCTTGTTACCTCTCTTCCGCCCCCCCTGCTTCCACTCCTCTGGCCCCTCTGTTTCTTCTCCCCAACTCTCCTGTTTCCTCTCCTCTGGCCCCCCTGTTTCCCCTCTCCCAGCCCCCGTTAACTCTCTCCCGGCTCCCCTGGTTTCTCTCTCCCTGCCCCCCTGTTTTCTCTCTCCCTGCCCCCGTTTCCTCTCTCCCGGCCCTTGTTTTCTCTCTCCCTGCCCCCCTGTTTCTTCTCTCCCGCCTCCCTGTTTTCTCTCTCCTTGCCCCCGTTTCCTCTCTCCCGGCCTTGTTTTCTCTCTCCCTGCCCCCCTATTTCCTCTCTCCCGGCCTTGTTTTCTCTCTCCCTGCCCCCCTGTTTCCTCTCTCCCGGCCCCTGTTTTCTCTCTCCCTGCCCCCCTGTTTCCTCTCTCCCGGCCCCTGTTTCCTCTCCCTCGGCTCCTGTTTTCTCTCCCCTGGCTCCTGTTTTCTCTCTCCTGGCCCGTTTCCTCTCTCCCCCCCCCCCCGTTTCCTCTCTCACAGCCCCTGTTTCCTCTCTCCCGCCCTCCAGGTTCCTCTCTCCCGCCCCCCCTGTTTCCTCTCTCACAGACCCTGTTTTCTCTCTCCCTGCCCCCCTGTTTCCTCTCTCCCGGCCCTTGTTTTCTCTCTCCCTGCCCCCCGGTTTCCTCTCTCCCGGCCCCTGTTTTCTCTCTCCCAGCCCCCCTGTTTCCTCTCTCCCGCCTCCCTGTTTTCTCTCTCCCTGCCCCCCTGTTTCCTCTCTCCCGGCCCCTGTTTTCTCTCCCCCTGCCCCCCTGTTTCCTCTCTCCCGGCCCTTGTTTTCTCTCTCCCTGCCCCCCGGTTTCCTCTCTCCCGGCCCCTGTTTTCTCTCTCCCTGCCCCCCCTGTTTCCTCTCTCCCGGCCTCCCTGTTTCCTCTCTCCCAGCCCTCCTGTTTTCTCTCTCCCTGCCCCCCGGTTTCCTCTCTCCCGGCCCGTTTTCTCTCTCCCTGCCCCCCCGTTTCCTCTCCCCCCGCCCCCGTTTCCTCTCTCCCGGCCCCCGCTTCCTCTCTCCCGGCCCCTGTTTTCTCTCTCCCTGCCCCCCTGTTTCCTCTCTCCCGGCCCCTGTTTTCTCTCTCCCTGCCCCCCTGTTTCCTCTCTCTTGGCCCCCCTGTTTCCTCTCTCCCAGACCCTGTTTTCTCTCTCCCGGCCCCCCTGTTTCCTCTCTCCCTGCCCCCCTGTTTCTTCTCTCCCTGCCCCCCGTTTGCTCTCTCCCGGCCCCTGTTTTCTCTCTCCCGGCCCCTGTTTTCTCTCCCAGCCCCTCTGTTTCCTCTCTCTTGGCCCCTGTTTCCTCTCCCCCACCCCCATGTTTCCCCTGCCCGGCCCTCCTGTTTCCTCTCCCCCGGTCCCTTGTTACCTCTCTTCCGCCCCCCCTGCTTCCACTCCTCTGGCCCCCCTGTTTCTTCTCCCCAACTCTCCTGTTTCCTCTCCTCTGGCCCCCCTGTTTCCCCTCTCCCAGCCCCCGTTAACTCTCTCCCGGCTCCCTTGTTTCCTCTCTCCCGGCTCCCCTGTTTCCTCTCTCCCGGCCCCCGTCTTCTCTCTCCCTGCCCCCCTGTTTCCTCTCTCCCGTCCCCTGTTTTCTCTCTCCCTGCCCCCCTGTTTCCTCTCTCTCCCGGCCCCCCTGTTTCCTCTCTCCCAGACCCTGTTTTCTCTCTCCCTGCCCTCCTGTTTCCTCTCTCCCGGCCCCTGTTTTCTCTCTCCCTGCCCCCCTGTTTCCTCTCTCCCGGCCCCTGTTTTCTCTCTCCCTGCCCCCCTGTTTCCTCTCTCCCGGCCCCTGTTTTCTCTCTCCCTGCCCCCCTGTTTCCTCTCTCCCGGCCCCTGTTTTCTCTCTCCCTGCCCTCCTGTTTCCTCTCTCTTGGCCCCCCTGTTTCCTCTCTCCCAGACCCTGTTTTCTCTCTCGCGGCCCCCCTGTTTCCTCTCTCCCAGCCCTCCTGTTTCCTCTCTCCCGGCCCCTGTTTTCTCTCTTCTGGCCCCTCTGTTTCCTCTCTCTTGGCCCCCCTGTTTCCTCTCTCCCAGACCCTGTTTTCTCTCTTCCGGCCCCTCTGTTTCCTCTCTCTTGGCCCCCCTGTTTTCTCTCTCCCGGCCCCCCTGTTTCCTCTCTCCCAGCCCTCCTGTTTCCTCTCTCCCGGCCCCCGTTTCCTCTCCCCCACCCCCATGTTTCCCCTGCCCGGCCCTCCTGTTTCCTCTCCCCCGGCCCCTTGTTACCTCTTTTCCGCCCCCCCTGCTTCCACTCCTCTGGCCCCCCTGTTTCTTCTCCCCAACCCTCCAGTTTCCTCTCCTCTGGCCCCCCTGTTTCCTCTCTCCCGGCCCCCCTGTTTCCCCTCTCCCAGCCCCCATTTCCTCTCTCCCAGCCCCCTTGCAGCTCTGCAGCTCTGCTGGCTTCCCTCCTCTGCTCTCCTGCTGGCTGCTTCCCGGGCCTACTTCCCACTGCCGCCAATGTTCCCACACACTGCGTCGACGTTCTGCACGCTGCAGGATTGGCTGATGTTAGCTGGAGAAATTTAGTAGTTTCATGTTTTGTTGTTTTATTTTCTACTCTTTTTGAAAAAAAAAATTAAGTTAAGTTTTTTTTTGGTGCGTGTGTGTGTGTGTGTGGGGGGGTTTCTTGCAAGTAGCTGGTGCAAAATAATCTAGCACCAAGCCCATGAACAGAGGGAGAAACCAAAATCACACTAGTTGTAGTGATTCAAAACCGCCACTAGATGTCAGCATACTACAGAACAATTATAGATACAGATATATTATATAAAGGTGGAGCAGAACATTGAACTGCTTGCACTGCTTATTACAAGACAATGTGCAGGGGACACAGATTTGTGAGACACACCTGTTTGTGTTACACTGACACATCCCTCAAATCTGATGACAGGTCCTCTTCATTACATGGCTGTACTACACAAACTTTAATAAAGGGCATTTAATTATAACCACTGCTATGGAGCACCACCAGCTTTATATATCACTGTAATACATTGGCGGTGTTACCGCACCTAGGACAGCAGAGGGCGCTGCTCTCCCCACAGTCTTACCAGGTCTGTTATGTGAAGGCGAAGCATTAAAATAAAGTCGTTCCAAATCTGTAACAAGCGGAAGAAATTTCAAAAAAAAATTTTCTCTGACAAAAAAAATGTCAAATTTTTAATGAAAAAAAACTTTATTTATTCTCAACGTGACACTACGAGAACTAAAATTTAAAGGATATACATGTTATTTAAAAAAAAAAATTAATTTGCTGGTAAAAAAAAAGGCAAGCTTGGTGGTCTCAGCTCCGCTCATTGCTCAGAATCAGATGACAGGGAATGGCAGTGTATGGAAGGACAAGCTAAATATGGTTGTACAGGTGGATGTCCTGAAGTGAAGACTTTAGCATACTTGCGATATTTGCTGGAAAGATTTTTTTTGTTTGTTTGCTCTTGATCTTTTATTTTGATTGTTGCGTCTTTTGTTGACGTCATGTGTCTCTTTCAGTGTCCTTCCACCCATGAAGGCTTCACTCAGTTTATCGCCAATGACAGAGGTCATCTGCTTTCCGGAGTACCCAGGGCCAAGGTAATCTTCCTAGATCCGTTAGAGGTCACCTGAACTAAGATCTTCTCCCAAAAAGTGACCATGACAAAGGTCATCTCAACTGAGAACTTCCCCCGAAAAATGACCATGACAGAGGTAACCTCAACTGAGACCTTCCCCTGAAAATGACCATGACAGAAGTCACCTCAACTAAGAACTTCCCCTGAAAAGTGACCATGACAGAGGTCAACTCAACTGAGACCTTCTCCCGAAAAGTGAGCTCGACAGAGGTCACCTCAACTGAGACCTTTCCCCGAAAAGTGGCCATGACAGATGTCACCTGAACTGAGACCTTTTTCTGAAAAGTGATCATGACAGAGGTCACCTCAACTGAGAACTTGACCCAAAAAGTGACCATGACAGAGGTCATCTCAACTGAGAACTTCCCCCGAAAAGTGACCATGACAGAGGTAACCTAAACTGAGACCTTCCCCCGAAAAGTGGCCATGACAGATGTTACCTGAACTGAGACCTTCTCCTGAAAAGTGATCATGATAGAGGTCACCTTAACTGAGACCTTCCCCCGAAAAGTGACCATGACAGAAGTCATCTCAACTGAGAACTTCCCCCGAAAAGTGACCATGACAGAGGTAACCTCAACTGAAATCTTCTCCTGAAAAGTGACCATGACAGAGGTCATTTCAATTGAGAAGTTACCCTGAAAAGTGACCATGACAGAAGTAACCTCAACTGCAACCTTCCCTCAAAAAGTGACCATGACAGAGGTCACCTCATCTGAGACCTTTTCCCGAAAAGTGATGACAGAGGTCACCTAAACGGAGACCTTGCCCCAAAAAATGACCATGACACAGGTCACCTCAACTGACAACTTTTCCCGAAAAGTGACCATGACACAGGTCACCTCAACTGAGAACTTCTCCCGAAAAGTGACCATGACAGAGATAACGTCAACTGCAACCTTCCCTCGAAAAGTGACCATGACAGAGGTCACCTCAACTGAGACCTTCTCCCGAAAAGTGACCATGACAGAGGTCACCTCAACTGAGACCTTCTCCTGAAAAGTGACCATGACAGAGGTCAAATGAACTGAGACCTTCTCCTGAAAACTGGCCATGACAGAGGTCACCTGAACTGAGACCTTCCCCTGAAAAGTGACCATGACAGAGATAACGTCAACTGCAACCTTCCCTCGAAAAGTGACCATGACAGAGGTCACCTCAACTGCAACCTTCCCTCTAAAAGTGACCATGACAGAGGTCACCTCAACTGCAACCTTCCCTCTAAAAGTGACCATGACAGAGGTCACCTCAACTGAGACCTTCTCCCGAAAAGTGACCATGACAGAGGTCACCTCAACTGAGACCTTCTCCTGAAAAGTGACCATGACAGAGGTCAAATGAACTGAGACCTTCTCCTGAAAACTGGCCATGACAGAGGTCACCTGAGCTGAGACCTTCCCCTGAAAAGTGACCGTGCAGATGTCACCTCAACTGAGACCTTCCCCTGAAAAGTGACCATGACAGAGGTCACCTCAACTGAGACCTTCCACCGAAAAGTGACCATGACAGAGATCACCTCAACTGAGACCTTCCCCTGAAAAGTGACCTTGACAGAGGTCAACTCAACTGAGACCTTCCCCTGAAAAGTGACCATGACAGAGATCACCTCAACTGAGACCTTCCCCTGAAAAGTGACCATGACAGAGGTCACCTCAACTGAGACCTTCCCCCCAAAAAGTAACCATGACAGAGGTCACCTCAACTGAGATCTTCCCCCAAAAAGTGACCCGCCTACTTTGGGGCGTTCCTCTCCTCCTAAAATAAAAAGTGTGACCCCCTTTATAATAGCCTTCACAGGTGGTGGAATAAACTCACCGGTGCGACTACTCATGCGACTTGACAGGTACAAAACGCATGACAAGTCGCCCCCTATCATCAGCAATGGAACTGTTCAAATCAGTGCAAATCTGATTTAGTGGTGCTGCTCCAATTTAAAAAAAAGTTCCTGCACTATTTTTTGTGATTTTCACCCCGTTCCACTTGAAGTTGCACGATTTTAAAGCCACAAGTCAGTGCGATTTCTGGTGCGTCTTGACCTGAAATCTACGTGACCTCACACACAGATGTCTATGCAAGTCGCACCTGAAATCGCAAAAAAAAATAGTGCAGGAACCTTTTTCTTTTTAATCAGTGTTGCACCGATTTGAACGGTTCCATTGCTGACAATAGGATGGGACTTGATGTGCAATTTGGACTTGTCAAATCGCCTAGTGGTATTGGGTGTGACTTGCATAGACATAAGTGCATGAAGTCGCACAGATGCCAGCCATGTCCCACCTGACCTGCGGCTTCGAAATTGTACAAGTTGAAGTGAAGTCGCACGATTTAAAAGTCCCATTCAGTGTGTACAGAAGCACACCAGCCTGGTCACCTGGGTGTACGTTATCGTGTGCTGCGTTGTGTGTTAACGTGTGTTGCTTTGGGGCAGCCTAATACTTTGAACGGGCTGCCCAACACACCACAAAGGACCCTAAGGCTCTGTTCCCACTGGTGTGACTTGTCATGCGACTTTGGACACGTAAAGCTGCAAGACAAGTCATAGCCCATTGATTTCAATGGCACCCATTTACATTAGTGCAACTTAGCTGCAGCAACTTTGAAAAGGTGCCTGCGCTTCTTGAATGCAACTTTTAATGCGACTTTGATCAAGAGAGTGTAAAGTCTGATCAAACTCGCACTCTAAGCCCTTTTTTTACAACGGTGCGGCTTTGAAATCGCGCAACTTTCAAAGCCGCAGATCAGTGTGATTTCCACCTCCGATTTCATTGCGGCTTGTGACTTTAACAGAAGTCTATGTAAAAAAAAAAAAAAAAGTAGCGCAGGAACCATTTTTAAAGTCGCTGTGACATGATTTGCGGCGATTTGAACAATTCCGTTTGCCGTCAATGGGGTGTGACTTGTCATGCGATTTGGAACTGTCAAATCACATGACAGATCGCACCTTTGTGAATGAGGGCTAAATCACGCAACGATGGAGTCGCTTTAGTGGGAACATAGACTAAATCATGTGTTTGTCATTGCGTGTAATATCGCAGTAATGGTGCAAATGGGCCCCAACGTACTTAATAGATATGTTACTCTGTATGGCCAAAAGTTTGTAGAATATCTATAATGCATGTCACACATTCTGTTGCGATTTTAGCACGGTTTGGAACCCGAGGGCAGAATTGCCCCAATTCTGCCCACAATTCCAAATCGTCCAAGTGTGAACGGGGTGTGAATGGAGAGTTTCTCTTTTCATCCGTGTCCCATTGGGAAGATTTCCCTTCACTTCCTGTGTCACAGCCACAACAGGAAGTGAGTGTGAGAGGAAATCCCTGCAAAGTGAAGGAATCCCCGAGTGTCCCCTCACTTCTTGTTGTGGTGATAACCGAAAATTTGGGATTTTTTTTTTTGCTTTTGATGATAGCGGTAAACAAGACGGGGAGGGTCAAGGTGAAGACAGAGAGGGTGAATCTCTCCAACGGGGACACGGACAGCAATAGAAACCTGACAGGGGTGCTAATTAGTGGCGTAACTAGAACCTTTACAGCCCTGGTGCAAGAAACCATGCAGGGCCCCCCCCCCGACCTCTGGCTGGAGGCCCTTCCCTCCGAGCCCAGGCCCCGTCGCAAGTGCCACCTTTGTGACCCTAGTAGTTCTGGTAATTTTATTTTATAATTCGATTTTTTATTTTTTTTTACAATATTATGTTTTATTATTATAAAAAAAAATTTAGGAGCCCCGTTTTTTAATTATTATTATTTATTTTTTTTTTAGAATTTTATATTTTTCTGTTATTTAATTTTTTTTTTACATTGCTTTCTTTTTGGGGGGGGGCAGTGTTTTTTTACAATTTAACTTTGAAATATTACAATTTTTTTTTTGCCTTTTTTTTTGGATTTGGTGAGATATCAGGGGTCTAAACAGATGTTCCAACCTTTGAGACAAAGAAAGGAGACTGAGGACACAGCCCTCAATCTCTGCAGCCTCAGTTGCACAGAATGAATGGACAGCAATAGCTCTGTACAGAGGCTTCCCCTTAATTCACAAACTGAAGCACAGGAAACACTGTTTTCTATGCCTTAATTATGAATGGACACAGGAGCAATCCGTACCGATTACTTGTGTCCATTCAGACAAGGAAGGGTCTGGTAAATTACATATTTACCGGCCCCTTCCCCACTCTCCATCCTGACAGCATCCCCCCGCAGCAACCAGCGGGAAGGGAATCGATCTCTCCATGCACGCTTCTCCTCCTCTCCCTGCTTGCTTCTCCTTCTCTCCCTCCCGCTTTTCCTCCTCTCCCTCCCGCTTCTCCTCCTCTCCATGCCCGCTTCTCCTTCTCTCCATGCCCGCTTCGCCTTCTCTCCATGCCCGCTTCTCCTACTCTCTATGCCGCTTCTCCTCCTCTCCATGCCCAATTCTCCTCCTCTCCCTCCCGCTTCTCCTACTCTCTATGCCGCTTCTCCTCCTCTCCATGCCCAATTCTCCTCCTCTCCCTCCCGCTTCTCCTCCTCTCTATGCCCGCTTCTCCTCCTCTCTATGCCCGCTTCTTCTCCTCTCCCTCTTCTCCATGCCCACTTCTCCTCCTCTCCATGCCCGCTTCTCTTCTTCCCCATGCCAGATTCTCCTCCTCCCCATGCCCGATTCTCCTCCTCTCTATACCCTCTTCTCCTCCTCTCTATGCCTGCTTCTCCTCCTCTCCATGCCTGTTTCTCCTCCTCTCTATGCCCGCTTCTCTTCCTCTCCCTCCCGCTTCTCCTTCTCTCCATGCCCGCTTCTCCTCCTCTCTATGCCCGCGTCTCCTCTCCCGCCTCTTCTCCTCCTCTCCCTCCTGCTTCTCCTCCCCCGCCCGCTTCTCCCGCCCGCTTCTCCTCCTCTCCCACTTCTCCTCCTCTCCATGCCCGCTTCTCCTCCTCTCCATGCCCACTTCTCCTCTTCCGCCCGCTTCTCCTCCTCTCCATGCCCACTTCTCCTCCTTTCCCACTTCTCCTCCTCTGCCTCCCGCTTCTCCTCCTCTCCCTCCAGCAGGCATTCAGCAGCTGCAGGAAGAAAATGGAGAGACCAGTTCCTCTGTATGCAGCCGCTCCTCATTAGATAGGGCCCCCCCTGGAGCATGGGGCTGGGTCGTACACCCCTTGGTGCTAATCCCTCTCCACTCCATCCAAAACCAAAAAATAAAGGCCTTTGGTTATACTTTAATCACTTCCTTGCCGCCGCATGCCGATATACCTCCTAACTACGAAGGGTGATATCGTTGTTATGACAGCAGCTAGCTGCCATAACCCCGGTATCCTCTTCTTCAGCCGGTGGTCCGGTTTCCGATAAAATCGGCAGTGGGAGACGGCCCCTCCTCCCGCCGCGATCCGGTGCCCTCCGCCGCTTACCGGAGCCGATGGCAGCGGCGGAGGCAATCGGATCCTTCTTCTTCTTGGGTATGGAGACGAGTGAGGGGAAGATGGCCCCTATCCGTCTCCATACCATTGCTGGGCGGAAGCGACGTCAAAACGTCACTTCCGCCCATAGCTCTTAAAGGGCCATTTTTTTTCTATTTTTTTTTTTTAAATGACAATTTTTTTAAATTACATTTTAGTGTAAATATGAGATCTGATGTCTTTTTGACCCCAGATCTCATATATAAGAGGTCCTGTCATACTTTTTTTCTATTACAAGGGATGTTTACATTCCTTGTAATAGGAATAAAAGTGACACAATTTGATTTTTTTTTTTAAACAGTTTAAAAATAAAAAATAAAAGGTAAAATAAATAAGAAAAAAAAATGTTTTTTTTTTTAAACGCACCCCATCCTGCCGAGCTCGTGTGCAAAAGCAAACGCATACGTAAGTAGCGCCCACATATGAAAACGGTGTTCAAACCGCACATGTGAGGTATCACCGAAATCAGCAGAGCGAGAGCAATAATTCTAGCCCTAGACCTCCTCTGTGACTCAAAACATACAACCTGTAGAGTTTTTGTAAACATCGCCTATGGAGATTTTTAAGGGTAAAAGTTTCCACGAGCGGGCGCAATTTTGAAGAGTGATGTGTTGGGTATCAATTTACTCGATGTAACATTATCTTTCACAATATAAAAAAAAATTGGCCTAACTTTACTGTTGTCTTCTTTTTTTAATTCAAAAAATTGTATTTTTTCCAAAAAAAGAGCACTTGTAAGACCGCTGCGCAAATACAGTGTGACAGAAAAGTATTGCAACGACCGCCATTTTATTCTCTAGGGTGTTAGGGGAAATAAATGTATAATGTTTGGGGGTTCTGAGTAATTTTCTAGGAAAAAAAACTGTTTTTAACTTGTAAACAACAAATCTCAAAAAGAGGCTCGGTCCTTAAGTGGTTAAAAGCACAAAGAGCCAGGCAAGTAACATTTCGGTAGTTGAGCGAGTGCACTCAATGTTTTTACCAGCAGGGGGAGAAATTTGCAGTCTGATTTTCTGGCCATATACTGTATAAATATTGAACTCTCTCTCTCTCTCTTTCAGACCAGCCCATGGGGAACGTTCCTGGGGACATGGGACATGCCCCTGAAGATCCCTCCTTCCAAACTGAGCCTCACCTCCCGCTCAGCAGACGCATCGAAACGCCTGACACAGTGGGTGGAGAATTCGGACCCGCTCATCAGCGCCTCCAACGGGCTGAGGCCCACCATCACCGGAAAGGTCTGTCCTACCCACTATCCATTCATAATAATACAGCTGGACAGGAGGCCTAGCTGAACTCTGGCCAAATCTTTTCTAGATCCTGTCAGATATTTATTGGTGTCCCCTCTGGGTGGGGGAATCTCTTTGCTTCCTGTCTTGGTGACACTAGTCATCAGGACAAGGACCAAGGCCAAAATTCAACAGAGTCTGTCAATCTTGTTCACTCTTTTGCTGGAGGTCCATACTGATGACAATGAAGAACAGTTCCAGGAGGAGTGCCTAGGTCATCTGTGACTCCTATAGAGGCAGTGGGGGTGGAAATTCTCGAGTCCTCAAGAGATACTGTATAAGAAGCCAAAGGATACCCCAAACAGATGATGTGCAGTTGTAATAGAAATACCATTCATGTTGCGCTTTAGGGCTCAAGTGCATGCACATTCGTTCTGTGTGAATAGGGCCAAAAAAAAAAGTAAGCTATTCCCTGCACTGCCGGAATATTTTTCATTGATTTAAAATAGAAAATACCACATTTGACCAGTAGATGGCCCTGAGCATCATAGAAAATGATTGTTAGTGACATCTAGTGGCCACATGCAATATTTTCCATTTTAAATCACGATAAAGGATTTGGCCACTAGATGGCACCAAGTACCACAGCATATTCTGATGATTCTTGGCGCCATCTAGTTGACAAATGCAGTAATTCTGTTTTAAATCAATGAAAAACACTCATTTAGCAGAGGAAATAGCTTAATATTTGTTCCTGTTTTTG
This sequence comes from Aquarana catesbeiana, assembly GCA_037953035.1. Taxonomy (NCBI): domain Eukaryota; kingdom Metazoa; phylum Chordata; class Amphibia; order Anura; family Ranidae; genus Aquarana; species Aquarana catesbeiana. Next base: position 23,402 of record JBBHAA010003663.1, on the reverse strand, counting down.
TTTTTTTGCCTGATTAGCACAGAACGAATGTAGATGCACTTAGGGTTGTACTCCTTAAAAAAAAATAAAAATGCATACCAATAGGTGTCATCTTATTTTTTCCAAGTGTTTGTCAGGCAATTTAAAAACAATGTAGTACACTTCTGCAAAACATGGATACATCCACAAGATTTGTCTCCCCATGACATTTTGGTTCTTGGGTGAACTGTCCCTTTAAATCCCTTGTTTTTATTGCATCTGGCTATTTTGTTTCAAATAGGTTCCCATGGAGAAGGAGAGGTCTCGGAAACCGAGTCCGACCCCCAACCAGAGGAACGGGAGTGTCGCGGGGAGCCCAGAGAAGACTGGAGAGATGGCGGCACAGAGATCACTAGCTGTCAGCCCAACTGGATCTCATAAAGATGGGTGCAGTAGCTGCCAGGCTCCAGAGGAGGTGGAGCAAGTACACAGCGGAAGAAGACCGCCATCCCAATATGACGCCCAGAAAGAAGACCGACACCTCTCTGCGACAACTCCGATTTGCAACTAGGAACTAAAGAATGTTTAATTATATCCTTAGAGAAAATAAAAATGTTGACATTATTAAACATTTTTCCACCATCCCTGTGCTGAGTTCCCGGGTCTGTACACCTGCTGTGCCCATTATGAGGGGTTCTCACCATCCCTGTGCTGAGTTCCTGGGTCTGTACACCTGCTGTGCCCATTATGAGGGGTTCTCACCATCCCTGTGCTGAGTTCCCAGGTCTGTACACCTGCTGTGCCCATTATGAGGGGCTCCCACCATCCCTGTGCTGAGTTCCCAGGTCTGTACACCTGCTGTGCCCATTATGAGGAGTTCCCACCATCCCTGTGCTGAGTTCCCAGGTCTGTACACCTGCTGTGCCCATTATGAGGGGCTCCCACCATCCCTGTGCTTGACTTAGCTCATATCATATAGAATTCATCCAGGATGTATAGCTGGGAGAGCTGTCTAATAACAGCCTCATATTGCTCAACCAAACCACCAGGCCTTGTAATATCACTATTGTCAGGATGGACCCTTTAAATACTAAAGGAGTGTCATGATAGCAGATAATAGGGGTTGATTTACTAAAGGGAAATCCACTTTGCACTACAGGTGCACCTGGAAGTGCAGTCACTGTAGATCTGAGGGGAAGATCTGAAATGAGGGGAAGCTCTGCTGATTTTATCATCCACACATGTGCAAGCTAAAATGCGTTTTTTTATTTTCCTTGCATGCCCCCCTCAGATCTACAGTGACTGCCCTTCCAAATGCACTTGCCTTTAGTAAATAAGTGTGTGTGTTTGCAGTTGTGCGTGTGTGTGCGTGCGCGTTTGTGCGTGCACGTTTGCGTGTGTGTGTTTGCGTTTAAAATCCAAAACCTAAATCAAAAACAAAAAACACACCACACACACACACACACAAAATAAAACTCCAAAACAATTAAAATAAATAAACAAAAAAAAAAAAAAAAAAAGATATAAAAACAAAACCTAATTCCTCCCACCCACCCAAAAAAAACCACATAACATCCTAAATAAAAAGGGACCCTTTCTACAGGCAATAAAGATGCGGTTTTCGAATGTTCTGTGATGTCTGGCACCAGAACCTAAAGAGTCAGTCCCCGGGGTGGTCCATACGGTTGTGGGAGAGCGGCATTCTAGAAGCAGACAATTCCTTTGTCTTACATTCACCCTGAACAATAGGACTTGTGTTATGATATGGAAGAATCACGAGCTGCGCCCCCCCCGATGAACAATGACAACTCACAATCATTATTTAAGAATAGATTTTTATTGAATTATACAGAAGGCGATCTCGCTTATATGCCGTATAACAATGCGGGAAAATGTTCGATTGTAAAAGAACATATAAATATATCTAATATTAGATTTTATATATTCACCCAGTAATTTGGTTTTGGCAATTTTCACCATTATTAGGGGCGGGGTCAATGGACATAAAGTTGTATGAACAATGGGAGATGGATGGAGGACGGCTTGAATGAACGATCTGTACAGAGGTTGGGTAATGTGGAGGTAAATTCCCTTCTGGAACAATGAATATAAGGAATGGGGTGATTGGAGATTCCCTTCATGTAGAAAATAGAAAAAAAAAAAAAATAGAGCAGAACAGGAGACCACAAGATCATCCATGAGCGATGGTTGGTTGGAGCAGAACAGGAGACCATGGCGGTACAAGAACATCAATGAGTGGTGGTTGGTTGGAGCAGAACGGGAGACCATGGCGGTACAAGATCAATGAGTGGTGGTTGGTTGGAGCAGAACGGGAGACCATGGCGGTACAAGAACATCAATGAGTGGTGGTTGGAGCAGAACAGGAGGCCATGGCGGTATAAGATCATCAATGAGCGATGGTTGGTTGGAGCAGAACAGGAGACCAAGGCGGTATAAGATCATCAATGAGCAATGGTTGGTTGGAGCAGAACAGGAGACCATGGCGGTACAAGATCATCAATGAGCGATGGTTGGTTGGAGCAGAACAGGAGACCAAGGCGGTATAAGATCATCAATGAGCAATGGTTGGTTGGAGCAGAACAGGAGACCATGGCGGTACAAGATCATCAATGGGTGATGGTTGGTTTGAGCAGAACAGGAGACCAAGGCGGTATAAGATCATCAATGAGCAATGGTTGGTTGGAGCAGAACAGGAGACCATGGCGGTACAAGATCATCAATGTCCCATGAGGCACTGCAAGACTGGATAGCCACAGGCATAACTCCCGTCAGAAGGGGCATGGTGGGATTTGTAGTTTCACCACTACTGGAGTGCCGAGGTTGGCTAAAAAAGGTAAGTTCACCTTTTCACTAAAAATGAGAAGGTGAAGGAACTCCATGGATCTTGAACACCCCTGAGAACCCCACTACACATAGCGTCCGGGAATGCCCTGTGCTGCTGGGGTAGGGGTCTATAGATTGTTCCCCCATAATACACAGCCCTGGAGTGAGTATCCATCATAAATGCTGAGGCATGTGACCATGCTGGCCAATGAGTATTCACTCCGGGGGGGGGTTTAATTGCAGAGTATGGACCACCACCCATCTACACTTTTGATACTATGCACACCATCATCAGCACCTCTGGGGATTGTCTAGCTGCACTCATGGCTCTAAATATTGGACATTTCATGCAGGACTTCTAATTCGAGGAGGTCATTTTTCCATGTTAAATGGGCTGTAGTGCAAATCTGCAAAATGCACAGGTGTTCATTTTTACAACTCTTGACCTTTTTCTCTTTGGAACGGAGTTTCTCTTTAAGCCCAAAGATGATAATTTTTTTTCTGACACACTCAGCTGAATTTAGACTGCATATTTAATCGGTTCTCCATTACATTTGCCCTTTCGGTAATTCCCACACAAACTGAAGAATTCTAAATGCCGCTTCCCACCATCCACCCGGACAAGAGGAGCCATTGTGTGTGAACAGAGAGGAGCTTTGATCCACAGACAGCTCAGAAAAGTCCCATAGAAGAAGAAACTTGTTGACGGCTCAGAAATAGACATGAGGAGCCGCCCTGGAGGGGGTCTATGGAGGATCCACCGACTCTGAAGGGTGCTGAGCTATAATTGGGAGCAGCCATTCTACAAGGAGATGTCATCCCCAACTGAAGGACATTTAGTCCGCTCTGTGTATTATAAACTTATAAATCCAAGAAGGCAGTGTGCGACTCTCCACTCAATGCTGAACTATCAGTTCTGGGTGGACCGACCCCTTTAATACTATAAGATCTGATACAACACTGGACCTCTCCAGCCACAAATCAAACAAGGACTGTGGAAAAATCACAGACACGGGTTTTTCCCTTTAAATGCCACGCAGCCATTGGTCAGGGTATTAAAAGGCACAGATTCCATTTCCAAACACTACAAGGGCAGAGCTGAACCTTCATCTCCATGAAAAGACCTACAAAGTGGACCTGTCAAAGTCCTGACTACGATCTTGTGGGCTGGAACTGTGCGCCTCTCAAAAAAAAAAAAAAAAAAAAAAAAAAAAAAAAAAAAGCTTCCCTTTGATAGAGACATCTTGTCCGAGTCCCTCCCGCCTGCTGCCCAGTCACAGAAGCCTTTGTATTTTGTGCATGAGTTCACCTAATACAAAGGCTTCTGTGAATGGGCAGGACAGAGAGCACAGTAAGTTATCTTCCTGGAGCACAATAAACCAGTTGGGTGTGAACGATAGAGATAAGTCTATGAGGTGGCGGCACCTTGGTGGACTTAATTCATGGTATGCCTAAACAGTAGCCCAATTCCCAGATTTCAGCTTTAAGGAACGCTCGCCTCCTTTTACAAAATTAAGGAAGCCACTTTGGTGATGTGAACCGGTATCTCAGAGGAGGACAGCCTATCAATTTACTAGGAGATGCTAATGAGGGAGGCAATTGATAATGCATCAGAAAAGGTAGACCATGAGCCAATAACAAGCCTAAGACCTAGTGACCTGTCTGTGACTTGATGCACCCGGTGCCTCCCTTCTATAGTGTACTAGAAGGCTGGAAGGTTCAGCTCAGCTACCTTTCACACATCTACAAGACAAGTGCTCTTGATTAGTTCTAAAAGGCCATTTCTAGCATCTGTGACCAGAATGGGGGGGGGTTTAAGACGCTGACCCTGGCCCAGCTAACATTCTATGAACACTAACTTTGGTAATTCGTTTGGCCAGAAAGATTTAGATGCGTCTGAAATGGGAGTTGGCGAAGGGAAGGGGGAGATCTGTACTGGAGGCTTCCAGGGGGAGATCTGTACTGGAGGTTTCCGGGGAAGACCGTGGAGCCTTCCTCTCTTAGAAGATTTGGAGATGAAATAATCAATGGGTGATGTCCTGTTAGCAAAGGGTCCTAATTACATGGCGGCAAGGCCGGCTGCTGACAGCAGGGTGAGGGCTAAGACGATGTAACCGGTTTGGGTGACTTGAGGGATCTTGAAGCCTTTTCCCAAATCCCAGGCCTGTGAAGACAAAGAAAGGGAGGTGATGGTTAGGAAGGGGTGGAGATTTACCAAGACTGGAGCAATGCTGCATGGCAACCAATCAGCTTCTAGCTTTCATTTTCAAAGTTTATCTATGAACAATCTGATATACATTTCCACATTGTATTTCAAGCCTTCTCCTATTACTCTGAACCATCTTTGCAAGCCTTGTGTGTGAACCTCTATGGAGGACCCCATTTCCCTCCTGGAATTCTGGGACACATATGTCCTGTGAGTAGGCACTGCTGTGTCACACATTTCACAGAGCCTGCCTTCTGAGCTACAGAGGAGCTGAGGAGGAGTTTCAGGAGGTGGAGTCAGTACAGGAATCGCTGCTTACAGGCAGCAGGGTACCATGGGACATGTAGTCCTTAGAAATGGAGAAGCTGCAAAGCATGCTGGGAATTCCAAGAAGTTGTAGAAAAAGACGGCCAGCAGACAGACCGAACTCACACCACAAAAGGAGATTTTTCAAGTAATCGTATACTGGCTAGTCAGTGATAACTATTGTTTGTGCAATGCTGATGATATAATGGAAAGTGTACACTGTACTGTGACCAGAGATCTCCTATAATCACTTCAGCTCCAGAAGGTTTTACCCCCCCCCCCCCCCCTTCATGACCAGGCAATTTTTTTTGCCATTTGGCACTGAGCTACTTTAACTGGCAATGGCAATGCTGTACCCAAATGATATTTATATAAAATTTTCTTTGCCACACAAATAGCGCTTTTTGGTGTTGTTTTTTATTATATAAAACAAGACCACAAATCGTGACAAAAAAATAATTTTTTACTTGGCTATAAAACATATCCAATAAAAATATAAAAATAAATAAAATTCCTTCAGAAATTTAGGACAAAATGTATTCTGCTACATGTTTTTGGTAAAAAAAAAAAAAAAAAAAATTTCAATCACCAGACTCAATATTCAAGCACAATATGAATTATTACTTGCATATAAAAATGACTCTATAGCCAAATTCAAAAAGAAAAAAAAAAAATGGCAAGAATGGCTAAATAATCCAAGAGCCTCTAAATATAAAATAAAAAAAACCTGTGAAATATAAAATAGGAACCCGGATGGCAACGACAGGATTTTGTTATTGTGATGAAAGCACAAACTAAATTTATTTTCTTCTCCCCCCCTCCTCAAGCAGTATGAGATCTTGGGATCTTGGGGGTTGATCTCCGCCTACAGTCAGGTCCCATTAGGGGTGGGAGGAAATTGACTAACAAGAATTTAGAAACAACCTTGTATTTCTTTTCCTTTCTTGTTCCTTATTGAATGTTTAATACCAGACCAGACATTGATACAATGCAATATGGAACTATTATACGCTATAACTGTTGGAATTTATCAATACCAACAAAATTAATTAAAAAAAAAATTATAATATATATCTCAATAAGTGTACATGGATTGGTTTGTGTGAAAGTTAAGCCTTGTACACATGGTACGATTGTTGGCAGGGGATTGTCTGTTGACAGACTGCTGTCCTGAAATCTTACCATTAGTACGCTCTTTTTGACAGTTGTTGTCCAATTTTCAGCCAACAAATGTTGGATGGCAGGCTAGTAAATTTTCGTCGCACAACGGCTTGACGTCAGATTTTCATATGGTCAGTACACGAGTCCGTCACACAAAAGTCGAAAGCACAAACACGCATGCTCGGAATCAATGCTCAACAAACACAAAATTAGCAGAAGTGGCCCAAAGGGTGGCGATCAAGAGCTGAAAATCCTCGTAGTACCTCACTACGTTGGTATTTGTGGCATGACAATTGTGTAACGTTAATCAATATAAGGAGCAGCGCTGTGAGTGTTATATGCTTATAAATTTAAGCCAATATAGGTATAAGTGAACCAATATGATAAGATGAATAAATAGACACAAAATTGAGATAAATAATAGCAAAAGTTCATAGTCAAAACATATATAATTTGATAGCAGTCCTAATCCGTAATCAAAATCCAGATAAGTGAGGTGAAGTGGAGAGACATAGGCAAGGGCCCCAGTCTAAAGGCAGGAATGCAAGTAAGAAGTGGATGAATCCTTCACCGCACCACTGTGATACTGATAAAAAATGCGCGCTTACCAAACGGCAAGCATAAGAGAGCTTGCGACCTTAACCCGGTCGGGGCCTTTCATGGGATGGAGACACCAACATACAACTTCGTAAACCTTGAGATAAGCCCGCTGTCCACCAAGTACCAAGCAATCCCTCTATTGTGGGGATAATAAACTCCTAGCTAGGGGTTGTTCGGTTACTGTCAAAGTTTCCGTATCACGTGACAAGGCCCAAACCATGTGACAGAGACATCAGCCAGACTTTCTGAGGAAACCATCCAATGGTCGCCCTTGGATGGTTTCCTCGGAAAGTCTGGCTGATGTCTCGGTCACATGGTTTGGGCCTTGTCACGTGATACGGAAACTTTGACAATAACCGAACAACCCCTAGCTAGGAGTTTATTATCCCCACAATAGAGGGATTGCTTGGTACTTGGTGGACAGCGGGCTTATCTCAAGGTTTACGAAGTGGTATGTTGGTGTCTCCATCCCATGAAAGGCCCCGACCGGGTTAAGGTCGCAAGCTCTCTTATGCTTGCCGTTTGGTAAGCGCGCATTTTTTATCAGTATCACAGTGGTGCGGTGAAGGATTCATCCACTTCTTACTTGCATTCCTGCCTTTAGACTGGGGCCCTTGCCTATGTCTCTCCACTTCACCTCACTTATCTGGATTTTGATTACAGATTAGGACTGCTATCAAATTATATATGTTTTGACTATGAACTTTTGCTATTATTTATCTCAATTTTGTGTCTATTTATTCATCTTATCATATTGGTTCACTTATACCTATATTGGCTTAAATTTATAAGCACATAACACTCACAGCGCTGCTCCTTATATTGATTGTCTTTAGTGTGTGTATCTCACCTTTTAGCGGCTGCTTCTGCTATTTTAATTTTTATTGATTTGTCACCTTATTATTTCAAAATAATTTCTTGATTGTGTTAATTTCCTGCATATATATAGCGTGGTGGTCTTTCCCTTCCAATTGTGTAACGTTAGTATGCAAGACAGGATCACGGCACACGCCCTTTTGACAAAAATCCAGACGCTCGGTTGGCCAACAATCGTACCGCGTGTACGAGGCTTAAATGTCTACAAACTATGGGATAAGTACTAGAATTTTTTTTCATTTATTTTTATACTACTAATGGTGGTGATCAGTGACTTATAAAATTGTACTGTGATAGTGCAGCGGGCAATCTCACACTGACTCCTGAAAGTGTCAAACCCCAAAGAGACCAGCTCTCAATGCAGATCCAATTTACATGTGACCGTCCCTCCCGGGCACACGCCCGCTACTCACCAAGTGTCTGATGCCGTTCCACGAGTGGTATGCCACAGGGAAGGCCAGGGCAAACTTTGCAGCGTATATGAGCGTCGGGCCCAGACTAAGGGATTTTACCAACTCCAAATGTGACGCGAAATCTCCGGGGAGAACCAGAGCCGCCACACCGAACAGTGACACTCCTGAGAATGAGAACATACAAGATCAATTCAGTTACAGGTTGGCACTTACCTAAAACTTCACCTACCTCCTATAAATATTCTTTATACAGGGTATTTTAACCCCTATGACTAAGCCCCCCGGTTGGCGCGCGGGGGGCGCGACATTAGGGGTGTGGTCTAGCGGAGAACTTGTAGGCTGAAGTCGCTTTTTACTGTTTATCTATATGGGATGGTCAGGAGTAGTGCCGATCCTTTCACTCATACTTGTTGGCTTCTTTTAGGTCTGGCTCACATCTATGCAGGTTGCGGTTGATGCATTTTGCTGGAGCGTTTTTTCTTTTTTCACACGGGTTGATGAGTTTTTTAATGCGTTTTTGGAATCGGTCTGTTGTCTTTAGGGTTGCCCCGATACTTTTTTTTTTCCCCAGTATTTACCGATAACCAATATTTATTTTTTAAATGTCATATGACAGTGGCACATGTGTCAGTAGTTTTTTTAATTATTTTATTTTTTTACAATTTTATATTTTTCTATTTTTTTTTTTTTTTTTTTTTTTTACAATGCCTTCTTTTTTTTGTCAGTGTTTTTTTATTAAATTTTTTTACAATATAACTTTGAAATAATACATTTTTTTTTGGCTTTGGTGAGATATCAAGGGTCTAAACAGCCCCTTGATATATTCCCTTTGAGACAGGGAAAGGGACTGAGGACAGAGATTCCCCAGCCCTACTCTGTAGCCTCAGCTGCACTGAAAATGAATGAACAGGAAACAGAGGCTCCTCTCCATTCATAAACTGAAGCAGAGTAAACACAGGTTACAATGTTTCAGTTATGAATGGACAGTCAGTGATCACTGACTGCTCATTCGGAAAAGGAAGGAGCCGGTAAATGACAGATTTACCGGCTCCTTCCTCCGCTCTCCGTCCTGAAAAGATCTGGGGCAGGGAGAGACTGGTGGAGGAGCCGGAGGAGGACATGGGAGGGACCTGAAGGAGTCATTGACAGGTACCCAGCTCCCACTTCCTCTCCTGGCGCAGAATGGAAGTTCACCTCTACCTCCCTGAAATCTTCTGGGACACATCATAGGTCCCAGAAGATTGCCCAGCCATTCAAAACAATGCAGCGCGACTCACGGATGCGCAGTGCGTGCCTGGCTGTAAAGCCACAAGCTGTCACAGCCGGGCGCCCACACTTGCAATGCCGGCACTGTGGGAGAGGAGGGGGGGGGGGGGGGGAGGAGCAAGGCTTCGGGCGGTCGCATCGGTGGACTGTGGGACGGGTGAGTCTCTGTTTATTAAAAGTCAGCAGCTTTACCTTTTGCAGCTGCTGACTTTTAAAATGGGTGGAACTCCACTTTACGACATCAGTCTGGAGGAGTGGGCATTCCTAGGCTGGTTGTATTTGCATAGGGAACACCCACCTGTGATGCTGAGCCTCCATGTTGGAAAGAGCCGATATCCGGTAAGGGGTGGACCAGGGACTGCAAGATTGGGGAGTAAAGACCTAGACCAGGGATATGCAATTAGTGGACCTCCAGCTGTTGCAAAAATTACAAGTCCCATCATGCCTCTGCCTCTGGGTGTCATGCTTGTGGCTGTCAAAGTCTTGCTATGCCTCATGGGACTTGTAGTTCTGCAACAGCTGGAGTTCCGCTAATTGCATATCCCTGACTTTGAGGATGCTGGACATTCTGTAGCCAGGAAATGAGTCGGAGCTCCATCTGACTTGCTGGCTGGATCTAACGCACATGGTGAGAAGCTCACAGTGTGCAGTGAGTCAGCAATTTCAGTCAGGAGAGGAGACGGTACAACCAGTGCAAAACCGGAGGTCAGATGTTGTATTGTCCTTGCAAATAAATGGTGTGACCTTCAGTCACTGTACAAACTGTCACAAAGCAGTTCCTATTTAGGCACCACCTCAAACCGATGTCTCTTGGAAGCACACTGCCTTGACATTAGAACTAGGTGGACTTGTGTCTTTTTTCAACCATAGTTACAACTACGCAACATGGAGAGAAGCCGGTCCTCTTCCTCTACCATAGCTGTGGGGGAGGGGAGGGGGGGGGGTCATCAATCTGCTGTAGTAAGAAGAAGACTGTGGAAGAATGCTCACCCGCGGTGAGGGCAATGCCGGTACCTCTGTGTGTGATGGACATGAACATCGGCAACGACCATCTGTGAGAGAGAAAACAAAAAAAATGAAGGTCAGCCTCAGGCAATGGCAGAACGTCAAAGGAAGTTATCTCAGTATAGAAGAGAGCGGCTCTAAACACTCCACAGCCAAATCAGTCCAACCCCGTGTATGGAGAGCAACCCAACATCCCTAAAATACCATCTATATCTTTCAATTGCGGTCAGGAACTGGCCATTTTCACCCCCCCCCCCCCCCCCCACTTGCCAGGGCAATTTTGTAATAAACCTTTACATGGTATCAGTTCAGAGGTAATCATAAAATATGTCCCTAGAGTTATTGCTTTCACTCCAAGGTTCGAGGGGATACCTCACATGTGTAGCATCATTGCCATCTATAGATGTGTGCTGGACCTATGTGTACCTATGCATGCAGTGCTTTTACAATTTCGTTTGTAATTATTTTTTATTTCAACCCTCTAATACTTCTGAGCCCCGATTTCAATCCACGAGTGCCTCGGCCCATCCGGAAAATCTCCTTCCCCGATGGGCTGAGAGACTGTAGTAGCGCCATTGGCTCTCGCAGCTGTCAAAGTCAGTTATCCAATCAGGAGAAAGGGGCGGGGGGGGGGCAGGGCTGACCCGCGGCTCCCCGTCTGAATGGACACACAGAGCTGCGGCTCGGGTGTCCCCCCCATAGCAAGCTGCCTGCTGTGGGGGGCACCCGACAGGAAGGGAGGGGGTCCAAGAGAGCCAGCGAGGGACCCGAGAAGAGGAGGATCTGGGCTGCTCTGTGCAAATCCAGCAAGTATAACATGGTTGTTATTTTTTAAAGAGATAAAAAAAAAAAAAGAGACTTTATTATCACTTTAAGGACCCTGGCTTGTAAGCTCCTTGAGGGTAGAGACTGATGTGAATGTACAATATACATGGAAAGTGCTGCATAAATGGTCAGCGCTATACAAGTACCTGTAATAAATAAATCATCGTCACCTCCAATCATTGTCACCTTCAGGTCCAATTATCAGAGGATCCTGGTACTTTGTTGTGGCTTGTGTCATATCATACTTACCTCCACTGTGCAGCTCCTTTTGCACAGAGTGGCCCCGAACATCCTCTTCTGGGGTTCCCCGGCGGCTCCTCTCCACATCAGATAACCCCCTAGGAGAAGCGCTCTTCCGAAGGGGTTACCTTGCAGGCACGCTCCCGATTCCAGCATTTGCGTCCATAGACACGAATGTCGGACTCGGCCCCGCCCACCCGACACTCGAGTCATTGGATTGATTGACAGCAGCGGGAGCCAATGGCTGTGCTATCAATCTATCCAATCAAGAGCCGGGACCCCATGGAGAGAATGACAGAGCGTCCCCGCCGAACAGATGAAGGGGCGCAGGCGGAGTTATTTCACCTTAATGCATAGGATGCATTAAGGTGAAAAAAAACAAAAAAAAAACACACGAGGGTTTGCAAACCCCTTTATTACATGTCAACCCGACCACAACCATCTCATGTGATCTTTTACCACGCTCATTTCCAAAGTTATTTTCAATCTTTTCAAATCCACAGTTTAAAAAAGTGGAACTAAAACTTGATTTACTGCTTTCCCAAAAGAATGTTAGAAACGTTCAGTAAAATGTGATGAAATCCTTAAAGTGGTTGTTAACCCACTACACTACGATCATGCCATCCCCTCCGTTATAGAACGCTGTGTCCCTGGGTTATAATATAATAAAAAAAAAAAAAATGCTGATTACACTTCATCTCAGAGCAGCTCCTGGTGCTCACGTGACTCCTCGACTTTCTCCTCCCCTCTTCTCTGGCTGATGTCAGTGGCAGTGCCCACTATAGCTGTCAGCCAGGCAGAGGAGAGAGCCGAGGAGCCCCGTGAGCCGCTCTGAGATTTTAAAAAAAAAATAAAAAAAATAAAAAAATGCTGATTATACCTCATCTCAGAGCGGTTCCTGGTGCTCACGTGACTCCTCGGCTCTCTCCTCTGCCTGACAGCTATAGTGGGCGGGGCTGAGCACTGCCACTGACATCAGCCAGAGAAGAGGGGAGGAGAGAGCCGAGGAGTCATATGAGCGCCAGAAGCCACTCTGAGATAAGGTATAATTAGCTTTTTTTTTTTTTTAACAAAGCAAAAGGGACACATAGCATTATATAACAGGGGGGATGGCATGATAGTGGTATAGATATGATTGCACCAGGAGGGGAGGATCGTGGAGTGGACAGAGCTTCACAGGCAGGCGGCGGGAGGACACAGGAGAGCAGAGCTGTGAATGACGCAGGCACGCAAACTGACCACGGTGTCAGGGCTCAGCAGCCGTGGTCAGTTTACAGGAGGGGAGGGTATAGCCAGGCAGGATCAGCCATGTAATTCAGGTGATACGGAGGGGGGGAAATTACACAAGCACTGTGCTGTTATTCATGCTTTAAGAGATCAGGATCTTTTTTTTTTTTTTCGTAACAAAAACACACAACACACTTTAAAGCCCAACTTTGACATGTTTGTTATTTACTCAACATAACATTTTTTTCATAAAAATTATAATATAATATTATATATCTCTTGTAAGCAAGCATTTTAAAACTGCCCGGGATGTGAAGTGGTTAAATGTTGTACAATCAGTAACTGAAGACTGATATCATTGCACTTCACCTCTCCTCCAGTTATACAGATCAGCCCAATCCATATAACACAAGGTCAGCAGTTTTCTTGATACCTTTTCAAATCAGTTTTCGCAGAATGAAACCAGCACCCTTCAATCACACTTCCAGCCTCGGTTCACACTGGGGGCGGCTTCAAAGTCACCCAACTCTGAAGCCGCCCCACACAGTGCGACTTCAGTGCAGCTTGCAAACAACTTCAGTAATAGAAGCTGCTCCGAAGTCCCCCCCAGGGAGTGCAGAAACCTTTGTCTACGTTCTAATCGGAGTCGATTAGAACGGTTCTATTTTACTGAATGGAGTGTACAAGTCACCCTAGTGTGAACCGAGCCTACTTGTAGCAGCTTATTGATTCTCATTCCACATCAATGGGTAATATGATGATCTTTTTTTTTTTTTTTTTTTATTAGGGGGCTTTGGTGAAATATTAGGGGTCTAAACAGGCCCCTCACATCTCCCCTTTGAGACATGGAAAGGGACTGAGGATAGGGATTCTCCAGTCCCTTTCTTAGCAGCCTCAGCTGCACTGGAGATGAGTGAACAGGAGACAGCGGCTCCTCTCCATTCATAAACTGAAGCATTGTAAACGGTGCTTACGGTGCTCATTTATTATGAATTGACAGTCAGTGATCACTGACTCTGTGCATTCAGAAAAGGAAGGAGCTGGTAAATTACCGGCTCATTCTCCTGCAAGGGGGAGGGGGGGGGGGGGGGGAGACCAGAGATGAACACGGAGGAGGACAAGGGGGACCGGAGATGAACAGAGGAGAGGGCCACGGAGGAGCGCATCGAGGGGGAGGGACCGGAGATGAACCATGGAGGAGCACACCGAGGGGGAGTGGAGATGAACACGGAGGAGAGAATGGGGGGGGGGGTGTGGGGGTGGCGGAGGAGTATGGGGGGACCAGAGAAGAACACAGAGGAGTGCACCGAGGGGGAGCAGAGGAGGGGGGGGGGTGTCGATCCGGACTGGAGATGAACACGAAGGAGAGAAGGGGGGGGGGGGGGACGACCGGAGATGAACATAGAGGAGCGCACCGAGGGGGAGAGGACTGGAGGAACCCACGAAGGAACACAGAGGAGAGCTCATAGGGGAGCTGGAGGAGGATACAGGGGACACTCAGGAACAAATCAGCGCGGTGGCGGGGTTGTTATAATCACCGATCTCCCTGTGTACTTCTCCTCCTCCTCTCCCCTCAGTGTCTTTCGGCTGCTTTATTGAAAGCCACACAGGGAGACCGGTGATTACAACTTCCCCACCGCCACACCTATTGTTCCTCAGTGTCCAGGTGTCGGGTGAAGCATCTGGAGCATTTGCACAAGTACTCCTGTAAATACTCAGTATCGGGACAACCCTAGTTTACAACATTAAAAACCCACACCTGTAAGGCAAAAAGGCATAATGAGCTAGTATGCACCTCATATTAGCTCATAGAACGAAGCGTCGGCATTGCATCCTGGTCACCGCTGAGGGAGGTGACATTTCCCCCTCGGCATTTCTTCCGGGTTCACTGCTCTGGTGTTGTGAGTGGCCGAAACCGCGACGACACAAAAGACTAATTTCCGGCAAGGAGCGCTGATTTTTCGCCAGCATCCGCCGGACTTTTAGATCGCATGCGCCGCTGACGTCAGCGGCTGCATGCAAGGTGAATATCTCCTAAACCGTACAGGTTTAGAAGATATTAATTTTACCTACAGGTAAGCCTTATTATAAGCCTTAATATAGGCTTACCTGAAAAGGAAAAAATGTGCTAAAGGGGTATACAACCACTTTACGAACACTTACCTGTCCAGGGATCCTGTGCTGTCCTCACAGGGGTCGGTTCTTCAATGGTTTTCGGGTCTCCGAAGCGGGCTGTGATGCCTTCCTCCTGCCTATGAATGGTCACAGGTCCCAGAAGCCTGCGGACGAAGAGGGGAGGGGTGCAAAGTGTCCTGTCAAGATTGTATGGACCATAAAAAAGGTACAATAAAATACTCAACTAGATGTGCAGACATGCAGTACATTGCACCCAGACACACTGCACATTACTATGTATAAAAGGTACTTACTGGAGTATTTTAGTGCAACTTTATGGTTAATACAACATTGCTGCAAAGCATCTTTGCACACCCAAGTTGCTATTGGGGGCTCTTGCACACAGTCGGGCTGAGCCCGTTAATCATAAAACATGAGTGCACCATACAGGTGTATGCAAAAAAAAATAAAAATAAAAATCTATTTTTTGCATACCCAAAAATGGACGCAATCCAGCTGAAGAGCTCAGAAAGTGCTGGGATAAGCCTATATTATAAGGGATGTATCTGCATTGGGGGGGGGTTCTATCATTAAGACAATACCATGGGGATCCATAAATAGAAGGTCACCCAGCAGTAAAAGTTGCCTGGAGGACTCTTCTCTATGGGCCGTATTGATGAAGCTCGGGGTGGGCAGCACTGGCACCGACTTTCCCACAAGGGCCAAGTTAGCACATTCTGAGAGGGAATTTGTCAGGAATGTACTGAGTGGGGAGCCGCAGAGCGTGCGCTTATCTTCACCCCTTGTGTCCAGATAGCGGCGTTATTCATGGAGCTGCGGGGCTCCGGTATGTGAGCGGGCGGGGAGGGGAGGACGGCGCTGGCAGCGACTTGAGGACTAAAAACAATACGCAGCGGCTGGTGGCAGGAGGGTCGGCTTTCCCTGGCGAGCAGCGCTGAAAAATCAAGCCCACTGTGGTGGAATTCTCACAGGGCTCTGTTCTGATACAGACACTCCATTGATAAATAGTGCAGTCACTGGGGACCGGGACTTAAAGGGAAACGGACGTTTAATAAAATGGATTCGTCCTTTAAATCTGCCCCTGGAATCAAACGTTTCCAGGAGTGGCAGGTGCCCGGTCCCTGGGCTGCTGTTAGAAATCACGGGCCCCGTACAGTCTACCCGACAGGGAGGGACAGTTAGGCCCCTTTTAACACTTGTGCGACCTGAAAGTCCTGCGATTTTGCCGCGAATTTAAGCAATGCCCGTGTAATGTTGAGATATAGGGACCACAAGTTGCCTCAAAGTCGGACCAAACGTATTGCAGGGACTACTTTGAAGTAGCTGCGACCCAAGTTGCACAAGTGTGAAAGGGGCCTAACTGGAACCAATCCTGTTTAGTCCCCGCCGCAGCTGAAAACTAGCGAGAATTAAAGGAACAGGAGCCGGCAGCGCTGCGAAGGAGGGGGGGGGGGGGCTGGTACAGCAGGGGGAAAAAAAAAAAAAATCAGATCGTAGACAGGAGGAAAGAAAATCAGATCGTAGACAGGAGGGGGTGATCAGTGCAGCAGGGGGGGTCAATTATTGGAACAGATTCCTCTGTGTGGTTCTCCCTGCAGCAGCTGGAAAGATGGCTCCTCCCCCTCTCCTTCCCATCAGCTTTCAGCTGCTGCAGGGAGAGCCACACAGAGGGATCGGTTCCATAAATTGACCCCCCTGCTGCACTGATCACCCCCTCTCTGTCTACAATCTGATTCCCCCTGCTGGCCCAGCGTCCCCCCCCCCCAGTTTGTGCCCCCTGTCCTTCACAGCCCTGCTGACTTCCCATCCTTTTATTCCCACCAGTTTTCAGCTGCGGGGGGGGGGTGGGGGGGGGGGGGTGTAACTACAGGGGGATCGGTCCCAGTAACTGTCCCCTTGCCACACCGATTACCACCTCCTGAACACGACCCGATTTCCCCTGTTGCCCAAAGCCCCTTTCCTCCAAATCGCTGCCGGTTTTCCCTCCTCTCATGCCTGACAGTTTTCAGCTGCTGCAGGAAGAGCCACACAGCGGGATCCAGTAATTGGCCCCCCTGCCACACATATGCGGGTCCTGTTAAAACAATGTACCGCGCTGAGGGTCTGCTACCAGCACGGAAGCCGACTGGTATCAGAATGCTCCTCATACCAACGATTGGAAGCTTTCCAATCATGTGATCACTGACTGCCAATCACAGCGGTCACGTGAAACCGAATGCCTGTCTCCCAGATTTTAGGGCTCGGAGGCGGTCGCCAAGAAGGGGTTAATATGTTATAAGAGATCAATACAGTATGTTTCACTTGGGTTTTTTTTTTGCACATTAGCCCTGAAGAAGGGGCAGGACTTTCCTCTGAAACGCGTTGGCTGCATTTGATGTCCTGGTTCACACTATGAATCGCCTATAAATCACACGCGATTCATTGCGGTGCAATTTGCGACCCTTAATTTTAAATGGGCTCAAACCGCACCAAAGAAGTTGTGCATGCACCAGTTTTAGCAACTCACCGCAACCAGATTGCATGGTCGTTTAGTACTATTCGTTTCGGTGGAGGCAAACTCACTGCGGTTGTGTGCCGCTTTTAGTGGTATGGTTAGCATTGCACTGACACCTTGCTGCAGAGTGCAGTGATGAAGGGAGGGAAACGCAAACTCAAATCCTTCCATATCTCAACAGTAAAAAATAAAAAAGGTTAAATACCACACAAAAATATGGGAATGCAAAAAACATAATAAAAAGCTGTAAGGCTCTGGGTGTTGTAGAGTGCAGTAGGGGGGCTCTGAAGCAGGCTTAGTGGCCTTACAGGGGATATATTTTCTGGTGGGGGCTGGGGAAACTATGGAGCACTGTTTGAGGTTAAGGAGTTTCCCTATGAAGAGCTAGAGGCTCTGCAGCAGGCTGGGGGAGCACTGTGAGATGTGATGAGGGGTGTGGTGGAGTTGGTTAGGGAAGTCTATAGCAGACCTGGTGGCCCCTGTAGGGGATTCGTGTTTATGAGGGAGAGCTGTGGAGTATGAAGGCCCTCAGAGAGCCTAGGGGGACCGTGAGGGCAAAGAAACCCTCTGGTGAAAAAAAAAAAAAAACATCCCGACACAGGCACTTCAGGTCTAGGCACCAGAAAGGGGAGGTCCAACAGCCACCAGCCCATGGGAACATAAAAACACTGCAGTGTACTCCTGGAGGGGTTGGAGACACAAAACAACTGGGGAACAAGGGAGGGGATGGCCTTTTAAACTCTGGGTTGGGTAGAGCCACTTATCTTTTAAGTAGCTGTCCTAGAAGAAGAGGAGGAACATTGGGGTTGTGGAGGAGACTCTCTAGCAGGCTTGGTGGCCCTGTAGAGAATGAGGTTTCTGGAGGAGGATGGGGTC
Organism: Aquarana catesbeiana; assembly: GCA_037953035.1. Taxonomy (NCBI): domain Eukaryota; kingdom Metazoa; phylum Chordata; class Amphibia; order Anura; family Ranidae; genus Aquarana; species Aquarana catesbeiana. The sequence continues at coordinate 4,969 of JBBHAA010003663.1, read as the reverse complement.
ACTGCGAGACATCGTTGGACAGCTGGGAGTGCTATGAAGGGGTGAAGGCTCTGCAGCAGGCTGAGCAGCACTGGGGGGGGGGGGGGGTATTGGGGGAACTGTGGACCACTTTGGGCGGCATTGTTGGGAATTAAAAGGATCTGCAGCAGGCTGAAGGAAAGCAGAGCCCTGTGGTTGAGAACCAGTAATCAAGGGAACGGCAAAAGGAAACATGGTGCAGAGTGGGCCGGGCCTCCAACACTGCTGTAAGATGCGATTCCAGTGAATGAAGATTGTTGCCATCTTTTAGTCTGTGTTATATTTATTAAAGTGGTTGCAAAGGCAGAAGGTGCATTCTAAAAAAAAGCCTTGTGTGCAGCACCCCCCTAATACTTACCTGAGCCCCATCTCTACACAGCGATGTCCACGAGTGTCTCAGTCACCCGGGACTCTCCCTTGTGATTGGCTGAGACACAGCAGTGGCGCCATTGGCTCCCACTGCGGTCAAAGTCAGTTAGCTAATCAGAAGAGAGAGAGAGAGGGGGCAGAGCCAAACCGCAGCTCCATGTCTGAATGGACACAGAGCTGCAGCTTGGCTTCGGTGCCCCTATAGCAAGCTGCTGGCTTGGGAGGGGGGGGGGGGTACTCAACAGGATGGAGGGGCCAGGAGTACAGAAGTGGGACCCGAGAAGAGGAGGATCCAGGCTGCTCTGTGCAAAACCAACTCCACAGAGGAGGTAAGTATAACATGTTTATTACTTTAAGGCCTCATGCACACTGGACGTTTTTACAGCTGCTGTTTTTGGCTTCAGACATTTCTTTTTCTACAGTCAAACTCTCCATCATGTTATCCTATGTGCATCCTATGTGTCATGCACACATAGGCTGTTAACTGTTTTTGGCTGGGGTGTTTTTTGGCTGTAAAATAAAATTAAAAAAATACACCAAAAATAGTGGGTTCTGAGAGGAGTTTTCAGCTGTAAAAATGCTCTAACGTTAAAAAACGCAGATAAACGTTCAAAAATGCGGCTCACCAGCGGTTAACGTTTTTGATCTATTGAAAAAAAAAAAAAAAAAAAAAACCCACACTAAATTAAGCCAACGCGAAAAGACGCTATTGAAAAACTCACTGCAAAGCTACTGGCGTTTTTAGAACATTATTTTAACGTCCAGTGTGCATGAGGCCTAACAAAAAAAAAACAAAAAAAAAAAAACCCACCACACTCGATTCACGATTGAAATTTTTTTATTTTTTTTGGACACCGCGCCGGTCCTGAGGAGTTTTTAGGCAAGGCCGCGGCTTCGGCCTAGTCCACGGCGTTCAGCCTCGCGTTCAGCCTCGCGTTCAGCCTCGCGGACTAGGCTGTAGCCGCGGCCTCACCTAAAAACTCCTGCCCGCAGCTCCTCAGGACTGGCGCAGTGAAACAAAAAAAAAAATAATCGATTTGCTTAAATTTTGAATCGATTTGACCTCTCAACTCGATTCAAGATTTAAATCTATTTTTTCCCCAGCCCTACTCTAGGTGTGTGTTGGGGGAGGGGTAAGGTCTTGTAATTTGACTAATTTTTGATTTTAGTCAGAAGTGATCAGGTCACATCTACAATAAAGTCCAGAGATATCATGAAGCTCAAACTTTTGAAGTAATATTAAACCCTCATTCTTTTAGCTTAACAAACTGAGTACAATAAAATAAAAAAAGAATTAAAAAAAAAAAAAAAAAACTCTCCTGTGTTAATATTCTTACCCCAGCAAATACAATTTACACTTCTCAATGTTGCTGGCTCCTGTTTTCTCAGTGCTGCTTCCCTGAGATAACTGTGCAGTCTATAGAAGGGAGGGGGAAGGAAGAGGATGGAGGGAGCAGGAATGGGATGGTAGAGCAGGGAAGAAAAAGCAAGCAGGAAGAGGAGGAGGAGGGGGGGGGGGGGGTAGTGGAAGCAGGAGGGAGCAAGCAGCAGGAAGGAGAGTGAGCGGGGAGGAAGCGAGCAGGAAGAGGGGGAGGGGAGAGAGAGACAGAGCGCGCGAGCAGGAAGAGGGGGAGGGAGACAGAGCGCGCGAGCAGGAAGAGGGGGAGGGAGACAGAGCGCGCGAGCAGGAAGAGGGGGAGGGAGACAGAGCGCGCGAGCAGGAAGAGGGGGAGGGAGACAGAGCGCGGAGCAGGAAGAGGGGGAGGGAGAGAGAGAGAGAGAGAGCGCGAGCAGGAAGAAGGGGAGGGAGAGAGAGAGAGAGAGCGCGAGCAGGAAGAAGGGGAGGGAGAGAGAGAGAGAGAGCGCGAGCAGGAAGAAGGGGAGGGAGAGAGAGAGAGAGAGCGCGAGCAGGAAGAAGGGGAGGGAGAGAGAGAGAGAGAGCGCGAGCAGGAAGAAGGGGAGGGAGAGAGAGAGAGAGAGCGCGAGCAGGAAGAAGGGGAGGGGAGAGGAGAGCGCGAGCAGGAAGAAGGGGAGGGAGAGAGAGAGAGCGCGAGCAGGAAGAAGGGGAGGGGAGAGAGAGAGAGCGCGAGCAGGAAGAAGGGGAGGGAGAGAGAGAGAGCGAGCAGGAAGAGGGGAGGGAGACAGAGAGAGCGAGCAGGAAGAGGGGGAGGGAGACAGAGAGAGCGAGCAGGAAGAGGGGGAGGGAGACAGAGAGAGCGAGCAGGGAAGGAGGGGGAGGGAGACAGAGAGAGCGAGCAGGAAGGAGGGGAGGGAGACAGAGCGCGCGAGCAGGAAGAGGGGGAGGGAGACAGAGCGCGCGAGCAGGAGGAAGAGGGGGAGGGAGACAGAGCGCGCGAGCAGGAAGAGGGGAGGGAGACAGAGCGCGCGAGCAGGAAGAGGGGGAGGGAGACAGAGCGCGGCGAGCAGGAAGAGGGGAGGGAGACAGAAAGAGCGAGCAGGAAGAGGGGGAGGGAGACAGAGAGCGAGCAGGAAGAAGGGGAGGGAGACAGAGAGCGAGCAGGAAGAAGGGGAGGGAGACAGAGAGCGAGCAGGAAGAAGGGGAGGGAGACAGAGAGCGAGCAGGAAGAAGGGGAGGAGACAGAGAGCGAGCAGGAAGAAGGGGAGGGAGACAGAGAGCGAGCAGGAAGAAGGGGAGGGAGACAGAGAGCGAGCAGGAAGAAGGGGAGGGAGACAGAGAGCGAGCAGGAAGAAGGGGAGGGAGACAGAGAGCGAGCAGGAAGAAGGGGAGGGAGACAGAGAGCGAGCAGGAAGAAGGGGAGGGAGACAGAGAGCGAGCAGGAAGAAGGGGAGGGAGACAGAGAGCGAGCAGGAAGAAGGGGAGGGAGACAGAGAGCGAGCAGGAAGAAGGGGAGGGAGACAGAGAGCGAGCAGGAAGAAGGGGAGGGAGACAGAGAGCGAGCAGGAAGAAGGGGAGGGAGACAGAGAGCGAGCAGGAAGAAGGGGAGGGAGACAGAGAGCGAGCAGGAAGAAGGGGAGGGAGACAGAGCGCGCGAGCAGGAAGAAGGGGAGGGAGACAGAGCGCGAGCAGGAAGAAGGGAGGGAGACAGAGCGCGCGAGCAGGAAGAAGGGGAGGGAGACAGAGCGCGCGAGCAGGAAGAAGGGGAGGGAGACAGAGCGCGCGAGCAGGAAGAAGGGGAGGGAGACAGAGCGCGAGCAGGAAGAGGGGGAGGGAGACAGAGCGCGCGAGCAGGAAGAGGGGAGGGAGACAGAGCGCGCGAGCAGGAAGAGGGGAGGGAGACAGAGCGCGCGAGCAGGAAGAGGGGAGGGAGACAGAGCGCGCGAGCAGGAAGAGGGGGAGGGAGACAGAGCGCGCGAGCAGAAGAGGGAGGGAGACAGAGCGCGCGAGCAGGAAGAGGGGGAGGGAGACAGAGCGCGCGAGCAGGAAGAGGGGGAGGGAGACAGAGCGCGCGAGCAGGAAGAGGGGAGGGAGACAGAGCGCGCGCAGGAAGAGGGGGAGGGAGACAGAGCGCGCGAGCAGGAAGAGGGGGAGGGAGACAGAGCGCGCGAGCAGGAAGAGGGGGAGGGAGACAGAGCGCGCGAGCAGGAAGAGGGGGAGGGAGACAGAGCGCGCGAGCAGGAAGAGGGGGGAGGGAGACAGAGCGCGCGAGCAGGAAGAGGGGGAGGGAGACAGAGCGCGCGAGCAGGAAGAGGGGGAGGGAGACAGAGCGGCGAGCAGGAAGAGGGGGAGGGAGACAGAGCGCGCGAGCAGGAAGAGGGGGAGGGAGACAGAGCGAGCGAGCAGGAAGAGGGGGAGGGGAGACAGAGAGCGAGCAGGAAGAGGGGGAGGAGAGACAGAGAGCGAGCAGGAAGAGGGGGAGGGAGAGACAGAGAGCGAGCAGGAAGAGGGGGAGGGAGAGACAGAGAGCGAGCAGGAAGAGGGGGAGGGAGAGAGAGCGAGCAGGAAGAGGGGGAGGGGAGAGAGAGCGAGCAGGAAGAGGGGGAGGGAGAGAGAGCGAGCAGGAAGAGGGGGAGGGAGAGAGAGCGAGCAGGAAGAGGGGGAGGGAGAGAGAGCGAGCAGGAAGAGGGGGAGGGAGAGAGAGCGAGCAGGAAGAGGGGAGGAGAGAGCGAGCAGGAAGAGGGGGAGGGAGAGAGAGCGAGCAGGAAGAGGGGGAGGGAGAGAGAGCGAGCAGGAAGAGGGGGAGGGAGAGAGAGCGAGCAGGAAGAGGGGGAGGGAGAGAGAGCGAGCAGGAGGGAAGGAGCAGAGAGAGGGGGGAGGGGGGGGGGAGAGGAAATGTGGAGCATGAGGAGGGGAGGAAGAGACGGTGAAGCAGTGGGGTTGTCTTGGCATTCTAGGTTATGAGGCTGCATATTTCTATGCTGACACCCATTATTCAGGCAGCGCCCCCTGTTGTCAGTACCAGGAAGTGGGTCCACACCAATGATGTACAGCAGAGTGTATGTACAGAGGGGTGGCAGAAAGAGGTTGCAGAAGATCAGCAGCACTGAGAGCCGGTTCACACGGGGGCGACTTGTCAGGCGACCTAGCCGCCTGACAAGTCGCCTCCCGCTCTGTACAATGGAACCGTTCTAAGGGGAGCGACGCAAGTCGCTCCGACTTAGA
>JBBHAA010003662.1:75000-76182 GCA_037953035.1 Aquarana catesbeiana | reverse complement strand
AGAGAGAGAGAGGAGAGAAGAGAAGAAAGGGATAGAGGGAGAAAGAGAGGAAAAGAAAAGGGAAAAGGGAAGGTCTTGATGTAATTAAAGCCAAAACATCTCAGAGAGGCAAAAAGGAGTGAATTATGGAAGAAATGATGGAAGGAGAGAAGGAAGGAATGAGGAAGAGGAGAAAGGAAAGAAGAGAGAGAGGGGGGAAGGAAGAGGCGAGAGGAAGAAAGGAAGGGAAAGAGGAAGAAAGGAAGGGAAAGAGGAAGAAAGCAAGGGAAAGAGGAAGAAAGGATGTAAGGGAGAGGTGAAGAAAGGAAGGCATGCTAAAACACCAATTTGATATAATGAGATGACTGGCTCTATGTTCAGGCTGTATATCAGTGCAGTTACCAGATGTTTTTAGCTGTACAGTTGACAAATGTCCTGTTAAAGTGTTACTAAGCGCACAACAGTAAAATCAGTCTGTATATGCAGTAAAGCATGCTTGTTATATACTCACTGTGGAGCCAAAGGGGTTAATCCTCCGCATTGTGTAAAAAAGCTGATTGATCCTGTCTCTGATCCCAGAATCTTTGGAGTCACTCTGCACATGCTCAGTTTGGTGTGTATTGCTAAAGAGTTTTTTTTCTTAGGAGAGTGCATGTGATCAGCCCAGGGCCAATCAGCACTGTCCAGACAGAGGGTCAGGAGTCGTGCAGACTCATAGGGTAGTCGGAGTAGAATGAAAACTCCTCCTACACGCTTTAACCAGACACTGATAGAAGTCACAAGACTGCTATATACTGCTGATGAGAAAAGGTATTTATCAGTTTATATTTACTAAAATAATTGCATTTCCATGTTCTGTGTAGTGTGGGGGACCAGATATAGTGAATGCAGAGTCCTGGGTTTAGTAACACTTTACTTGTAGTATTAAAACTTCAGTGGAGAACTGTATGAGACTACAAGTCCCAGGAGGATGGTGTGCCTCAGAAAGGAGGAAAGAGTAGGAGAAGCCCTTCTTCTTGGGGCAGTCTTACATGGGAAGTGAGAGGTGACTGTTGGAAGGTGCCACTGAGTCGGAGATGCTGCTACCCTGTTTCCCCGAAAATAAGACCTAGCGTGATTGTCGGTGATGGCTGCAATATAAGCTCTACCCCTCAAATAAGCTATACCCTGTTTCCCCAAAAATAAGACCTACAAAGACTTTAA